>JADZMA010001148.1:0-24608 GCA_020796225.1 Arion vulgaris
GCAGAAACGTTTTAAATTTTTGGGGTTTTGGGTAAACCTGGATTTTTTATTGCATGCTTAAATTTTGCTGCTCGGTTCATAGGGGGCCCCGATTCATCACCTGCCACAATGCTCAACAGAAATGCATCACCCTCTGTCCTGTAACGCATCAAGTGGTTCAAACTCCACCCCACCCGTTTTTCCCTATGGTGGTCAGTCAACATCCGTGGACCCACTGTAACACACCTTCCGATAGTTCAATTTCTTCCGAACAACCATGGGGGCTGTCCCAATTGACATATGGAATTCTTCTGTAAGCGAACGAATGCTCCGACGACGGTCAGTCAGTACTGCTTTACAAGCAAGGCTGAGGCTTCTTCTGTTGCAACAATATGCGCCTGACCTGGCCGTCAAGATCTGCTGACAACCTCGTCCGAGAGCCAAAGGGAAAACAACTACAAACCAGCAGTAGCACCATAGTATTGATGAAGGAACAACTCAAAACATCAGATCCACTACATAGTATTTGAGCGAAGGGCAAGAGTCAATTGTCCTGGATCATTGAAGAAGAAAGAAAAAGTAAAGTAAGGAACTCTTTTTCATCCCTTTGTGGTATTTTGGGAAAATACAGTGTTAGGTCCGTATTTTCATTGATCGTCGGCACACGAGGGGTGATGTGGTCAACATCAGCCCACGCCTTTACTTCCAAGTGCTTTTCCTTGTACCTAATGGAGGGGCGAGCTGAGAGAGTTGAGGGGGGAAAATATTTCCACCACTGTGGAATTGAACTGACCATGATTTCACAACAACTCTAATAACAGCCAGTGTGGCCTTGCGTGGTTAGCTTTGTTCGTATGGTGTGATAACGGCAGAAGAGAGACACCCAGACACAGTCTGTAACTTATTAAGTTTATTTATCATGTTGTCTGATGACTGATATTCTTCCTCTTCTTCTTCTCTTTGTTTACAATGTCTGCACAAACTATTTGGAATCTCTGAAAGGAGTTTATTCTATTTGTCTGTTTGTTGGCCTACACGCCCTGATATCTCTCTCTCTTCATCTATCTATCTCTCTTCTATCTCTCTTTTCCCCGATTCCACGTCCTGATATAACCAATAAAATTTCCTTAGGTTGAAAGATGCTGTCTCGGTTTTATTCTACTTCTTCCCCTTTTCAATTCCCAAGGGGCAAGGTCTTCAAAAAATTTCCTTCCCAGCTCTTCCTCTCACCTGCCATCCGTTTCAATTCCTTCCGTGTTTTACCTATCCAATATCCCTCCAGCTCTCTTCTCAGGTCTTTGCTGGCTTAGAAGTTTTAATCCTCTACATAACAAACAACAAACAAACGTATATACAATGGGTCTGGTTCTCTTGATGTATGTTGATGATGTTGTCAAGTACATCGAGGCTTCAAAAGCTTTATGGATGTATGACTGATATTAAAAACATACCAGTAAAAACAAATTGGTATTTCGTTGTTGGAGAAGAAAATAGTAGACGTTATAGACTATAAATCGTCTGCATTCAATAATTGAAAACTATTGAATCATGATGCATCATCATCATCATCATCAAATAGCTGTCCTGATGAGAACTTTGCCACCCCAACAGTCCTTCGTAATATCTCTCATAGGCCAGATGTTCCGTCTCTGCAGATGTCATGCTCAAATCATCGATTACAGCCTGAATCACTTCTCGTGGTCTTCCTTCTCTTTGTGGATGTCTCTTCCATAATGTCTTCAACGTGTCGTGCTCTTTATATATCCAAAATTCTTTTTCTCATTCTGTGTTTGTAGCATCTTAGATTTTAGTTCTTTCGGTAAATCTATTTGTTCTCTTCTCTGTCCATGATATACGGAGGACTATTCTGTAACACTTATATTCAAAAGCACATGTGTATTCACTGTCTTGTTAAATGTCCATGTCTCACAACCACACGTCATGCAACAGAAGAGAAATTACTAAAAGTCTGGGACTGCCTAAGTAGTTGATAGTAGCTCGGCCTGCTAGCTGTGAGACGCCTCATATCTCGGGTTCGAACCCACTGTCCGGCATTTGTTCGAGTCCCTGGTCTTACTCAGGACGATAACGTGAGTACCTCTGAAGTCGGAGAAAATCTGCCTGTATGGTGAGGGAATACTAATTACAAGTACATTGAGCACACGGCTGCCAGTGTAAAGTAATTTTACAATGTGCACCTGCTCCATTGTAAGAATTGGAAAAAAGGATTTTCACGCAAAAATCAGTTTCAGAGATGAAACTTCGTCGAGTTGAAAGCGGACGAAAAAAAAATATATAAATCGTCTGCACTCAATAATTGAAAACTATGGAATCATGATGCATCATCATCATCAAATAGCTGTCCTGATGAGAACTTTGCCACTTAATAGTCCTTCGAATATCTCTCATAGGCAGATGTTCCATCTCTGCAACTGTCATGCTCAAATCATCGATTACAGCTTGAATCCATATTCTCCGTAGTCTTCTCTTCTCCTCTTTGTCAGGATGTCTCCTTCATGATGGTCTTCTCCCGTGTCGTGTCTCTTTATATATCCAAAATACTTCCTTTTCCCATTCTTTTTGTAGCATCTTAGATTTTTAGTTTTTCAGTGTAGATCTATTTGTTCTCTTCTCTGTCCATGATATACGGAGGACTCTTCTGTAACTTATTCAAAGCACATATATGTTTTCCACTGGCTTGTTAAATGTCCATGTCTCCAACACACGTCATGCAACAGAAGAAAATTACTAAACTTTTCTTTTCTGATACTTTGTAAACATCCCCTGAATTTTACTGCTCTTTAAGTAATCGATTTTATAATCCTACTTTTTCAATTCACTATCACTTTTCTATTACTAATTCAAAGCCCTTGGAGGAACAATTTGCTTTTCATTTTTCTCAGACCATTGCAAGAGGAAACGAACACAACCAACCTACTGTACAATAAATACACGCTGCCAAAACGGATATATTATTTCCTTTTCTTCCTATACCATTTCGCATTTTACTCATGTACCTTTGTTACCTCCATGCAGCTCTCGTTTGCTGCTAACTACCAACATTATCCTGCATTCTGAACTCTCAACTCCCCTCTTTTCTTTTCATATCTTCACGAGTTGTTTTGGTAGTGAAGGCCAGAGCGATTATGCGTTTGGATCCCAAAATAGAGAAATGAATATAAAATTTTCAACTTTTTAACGGTATGTAGTAGTTGTTTTCTTTTGATGACACTTCTCAGCGTCTGCCCGAATGGATTAGCGCGTACTAACAGGCATGTAGTACTTATCTTTGTATGAGCATTTCCCTTCAGCGTCTGGTCAATGGATTAGCGCGTACTTAACAGGCATGTGTACTTGTATTTTTGTATGAGCACTTCTCAGCGTCTGGTCGAATGGATTAGCGCGTACCTCTGGTGCGGGAGACCGGTTCAATCGGAAAGGGCCCAAAAGGGTTTTTTCTGTCGGGGGCAAGAAAAACCCTAACCTGAACAGTTTTGCGGCGACTGCACTAGCAAGGGGCAAAATTTCACAAGCACGCGTCTCTCTCTGCCCTATACGCTAAAGCGGTATTACAGAATAAACCCACACCAAAAACCCGAAAATATGCTTGAGGTTCTGTTAGGATAGCTAAGTAGCTTAAATAAAGTCCGCGATGTATCGGACAGACAGTACAGAAAAACAGTTGAGTATCAATACACAAGCCTTGAGTGAACCAGCTTGGAAAAAGGAAAAGGGGGACGCCCAAAACAGACCTGGAGATGGAAGTTTCTTGAGGAACTGAAAGTTCTCAACTATCCTGGAAATCATAAAGAAAAACACCCAGAGACCGGGAAAAGTGGCGAACAGCTGTGAGACCCTATCTCCGAGGAACGAAGAGGACTAAGTAAATCATATATTTTGCTCTCGCTGTTATTTAGAGATGTCATATTACAACACACTATCAGACATAGACTTCACATACATTTTCCAAGGAGGAATCGGCAATATGAGGAGATAAAATGTAGTTGGTAGTTTACTAGCGTTACTGGAGAAAAATCAGATTCACCAAAGTAAAAAAGTTTAACAAAATCTATTTTCCGGGGTGGCACTTGCTTCCCTCTCAAACTTAACGTATCGACGCCATGAATTTCAGACCAATTCAAATTTGAACAGTCAATTCTTCATCACGTCTGACAATGGAAACCAGAGGTTGTCTAGAGTTCATAAACGATTCCATGTCATGAGCGGCTTGTAAAATGCGCTGCAACAAACACGTCTTCTTCTTCTAAGTTGGCACTACATCATCCACTTGTTAAACCACTATTTGTGGTTTTTTTTGATCTTATGGTTTTGAGTTCGCTGTAATACAGTTAGTCGTCTACAGACCTGTAGAAAGCACATTCGATTTCGCATGTTTTTAATGTCGATTCCCCTCACCGACTACATGAAAAGCAGAAATTATAGTTGGTTGAATTTTAGAACCATACTAAAGTTTAATTTCTACTAAATCTACTAAATTGATAATCATTTTTGTAAGGCAGTCTTATATCTGCACGACCTTACGAATTTATGTTTAACTAATGTTAGGTAAAGTTAATGCAGAAAAAACGTTTTTTATTCTATACTTTTTTATAAGCACAACAACGTGATAATCAAAGTGTACAATTTACAGTAATACACAAAATGGTGGCGAATGTTTTTCAAGGCGTATCAGTATTACATATTATAAAAACAATGTGACTAGTGAACAAATGATACTTTCCACTTATAATCAATGAAAATAAAGGGTGTCCCAACGCCTGACAATGGTTCGGACAGAGTGTGAATTATTAATTCCACGGTTCTGATTCTCACTTGCGCTGAATTGCTCGTGGGCAGAAAATCGAATTATTTAAAAACTACTATAGAAACTGTTAAATTTTACATGTATTCAAATCAACATCGCTTGTTATTTTAATAATGACATATAAGTAAAATTTTACAGTCTAAAGGTTTGGGTGGACAAAAATACTTTATGAAGATCGTCACTTATCTATAGAAAATGTAAAAATCAATCATTTCTGTCCGATGGATGATTTTATATAGGTCGGTAAAGATGGTAAGAATTTTGAGAACGAACTATGATCTTAGACATGATGGAAATAGAGCAGAGCATTAGTCAACAGTTTGTCAGAAATGAAAGACACTAAAAAGAATAGATGGAAAGAAAAGATTGTCGAAAACAGAAAGCATAGAATTTCTCTCCACTACTTTTGCTAAGTGAATGAAACAAGAAAACTTCTTTTCTGGTTCGATAGCAGAATTAGCTTAGTCCATACTGACTAATATGAAGTTTTTGACTGATTTTTGTGTGAAGGTTTGTTTTCTTTATCATCAGTGCCCATCGTCTTTCAGGCAAACCTTGTTCCTACTTTCAGAAGGTATTGTAATTTGATTTCAAGTAATATATCAGGTCTCTAGTATTCTAACCGTGAAATAACATGTACGTCACTCACCAATAATTGTTTTGGGAACAGTCTCGAACCCAGGAATTTACGACAGTAGTCGCTATGCAGACGAATTATCAAATTGTTACCAGCTACCCCTAAAATAATTTATAAATATGTAAGGTTACATCAATCGGAAGTATCAAGTCACAGAGAAAGACTCAAAAATTAAATACTTCCAGGACCAGACGCTCCGTCTTTCATCAGGGACTACACCAAGGCCAAACTATACTCGTAGAGATGTTCCCTGACTCATAGTGTCAAAGTAGCGAAAGAACAAAGCTGACTAAGATTTTCCACTCGAACCCTCCCATTCCGGCCCATGAAACAGACTGACTACAAAGAAGTCGGGTTAAGTTTTGTCTGGTGTAGACTTAAGGTGCATGATTACGATCACTACTAGAAATTATTTACCTGTGAAATGAGATGCTTGAGGACAGTGTAATAAAACAAGCAGAGACCATATAAAGTAATGATGGAAATTAGAAGAAAGTCAAAACAAACCATGTATTAGATTCATTGAAAACAGAGACTCAAACGGTTTGACCACTTGGTGAGAATGAACCCGAATACACCAGTTGCAAGAGCGTACAGTCTGAAAATGGAATCATCAAGAGGAAGGGGCAGACCAAGAAAAGATGGATTGATAGAGTTACAGACATCTTAAAACTCCACAATACCACAGCATATCAGCGACCGAGCGTGTATTATCTCGAAACAGATCATCAGTTAAACCTGCTACGTCTACCGGCAAAAAAGTGGCTCGCCTGCAACAGGGTGTTCGAACGTTGGACGACGGGTGACAAGCCCTCTGTAAGTGCGAGTTCTTCTCTTCTTCTTCTTTGCGTTCGTTCTTTACGACCAAATTTAATCACTCTTTGTGATATATTTATTTTTGTAAAGAACGTGTATACGTTGCATATTGGTTTGGTAGGCCCCTAAAGCATAGACTTCTACATGTTTAGGACATGTGCATCCGATTTCGCAAAACTCCACTAGTCCCCTCTCTACGACATGCGGGCAGGTAACAGTGGTCTATTCTTACATCCCAACTTTGGGCCCCGGTAACCACTCGGCGACGTGGCAGGTAACAGTGGTTCTATTCTTTACACCCAAATGTGGGCCCGGTAACCACTCGGCGACGTCAGGTAACAGTGGTTCTATTCTTACACCCTAAATGTGGGCCCTGGTAACCACTCGGGCGAAGTGTGGGTTCAATTCCACGGGCTGGAAGAAAAAGCCACCACAAACATCGTTTGTTATTTTGTTAATCTCATTTAAAGGACAAATTATCAATTGCAATCGCAACTTTCTGTGGGTGAAAAAGCTGACAGCACTAGAGCAACAAATAGGCAAATATAAATGTTTATGGCTCGTCTTAAGTTCGTGAACCTCGTGTAGCATTTTTCACTTCTGCAAGTAAAGTGTCAATAAAATGTGTTCTGCAATTTTTGTTGTAAATGAAAGTTTGTTTCGTTTTTGAGTGTATTATCAAAGTTTTTACTTGATACTTGCAGACGTTTTCTCATTTAACAGACCTGGTGGTATTGAGCTCGATCACAACCCAAGAGTGCCTGGTTCAAACTCCGCGGTGGGCAATTTAGAACCACATTTGTTCCCGTGAATTTTTACGAGTGGTAAAAATAGACCTCACCGTTCAGAAAGGAATGACAACTACTGAACGTATAAGTGGTGCCTAGAAAATCAACGACTCGTTTACTGTGGTTGATGGCTACGTCCTGTAAAAAGGGGTATGCCCCAAATATAATTTCATATGTTGTTAATAGAACCGTCCGAGTGGTTACCGGGCCCAAATTAGGGGTGTAAAGAATAGAACCACTGTTACCTGCCATGCATGTCGAAGAGGCGATTAAGGAGGTTTGGCTGAAATCGGATGCACATGTCCTAAACTTGTAAGAAGTCATGCGTTTAGGGGCCTACCAAACCAATGTGCAACGTATACACGTTCTTGCTAAAAATCAAACATCACAAAGAGTGATTAAAATTGGTCAAAGAACGAACGCAAAGAAGAAGAAGAAGAAGGTAGCAGAACAGTGAGTGCTCAAATATCATTTCATATGTTGTTAGCAGAGAAGTGAGTGCCACAAATATCATTTCATATGTTGTTAGCAGAGAAGTGAGTGCCACAAATATCATTTCCTGTTGTTGAGAAGTGAGTGTCACGATAGTTAATGGTTACTCACTCGCTTTTCCGTGGATGGGTTCAATTCAAAGGTGTAATTTGTTCCAACCGTAACGACTCTCATGACGACCCAGCCCATGACGACCCAGCCCATGACGACCCAGACTTAATTGGATACCAGAAAACACTGGAAAGGGAAGATAATTGATGTACTACTGACTACATCACATATCGTGTGCAGACTTGTCAGTGAAAATACGGTATTCCCAATAAACCTCGTGGTATGAAAAGAGACTTCTTTACTTTCCCTTCGTTTTCTTTAACAGCAGTTTTCCTATTTGAGAAGTAATTTTGACTGCAAATCAGATACCAAAAGAGAAATTATTATATGAATTGTCAAAACAACATTAGCTTTTAAAAGTCTAAATAAAATATGGAACTGCAAGTTATATCTTTTAAAAATAAATGAATTTTCAATTCAAATGTTGGATCAGTTCTAACATATGCCAGCGAGTGTTGGAGAATGACTAAAATAATAAACATAAAATAAAATGAATTCAGAAGTGATGACACCAGAGAAATGTCTGGTCAACCACTAAGTAGCAACTGTTAGAAGAAGGAAAAGATGGAGATATCTTGGGTATACTCTGAGAAGAAATGATCAAAGAATTACAAAGGAGACATTGAGGGGGGGCCAAGGAGGTTTTTTAATACGCCCTATGAAAACACTGAAACGAAATTTACTGAAAGATGCAAGAAATATCGCACTCATTTCCGTAGAAGAGATTGAACAAATGGTCCAATATAGGACAGAGCGATGTGGAGAAATTTCTTGAAAGACCATATTTAACATTTAACGGTATAAGAGGAACACAATTTAACACCAGTAGATGGTTATGCGAGAACTTAGAATCTTCTTCTCTCTCTCGTTCTTTTACGCCGTTTTTATCAGTCTATCACATAAACAGGCGCATAATTGGCACAACGTACAATCGCTCCTAGGCTCATATCACACAGTGGTCAACAAGTGATCGATATAGAGTGTTTGTAGAAGAAGAAGACATAAACATATACCAGATTTGCTTCCTTGACGGAGCTGCTTTTATCTTGAACGCCCTGCATTTTGTCTATTTATATATGTGTGGGTAGGGTGATGCCTTGTATAATGTTAGTCTCTTTTTCTAATCACATTTTATTTCATTGTCGATGATAGATAGAACCAAACCTACTTAGATGATATCGAAATAGGGGGAAGCTTAGATGATAGCACTTTATTTGTGGATGATACTTGATTGTTTATATGCATTTGTTTTGTACAGAAAATGATTTTAGAAAAAAATGCTAGCAGATTGTCAATGTTTTGATCTAATAAGAGACATTATATCTGAACATTCCTCCAATGTGTGCCTTAAAAGTTGTGGTAGTTAAAGCGTCCACAGACCTGTAGGTCATCACATCCATTTTCTCACTTTTCATTCAGGTTCATCAGAACAGGACACAATCGACTCCACAGCCACATGTATACAAAATTCAAGATTAACAATTCAGCCATGTGTACATGTGGACAGGCACATCAGACTACATAACACATACTTCAAGACTGCCGGGGTATGACATACTGAGGCAACCACAGCCAACTCTAGATACCTTTCTCTTCTCATGCTCCATATTTTATATTTGTATATGTGAAATGTATTTCCATATAAATTTATTCAATTTTTTATTGTTTCCTTCTTTTCCATTTCTAGTTTATTTTTATTTTTTTCATTTATTTCGTTATTTGTTTTATCATATATTTTTATTCTTTGACCGTTGTAATATCTTTGTCCCATATGTAGTGTGCTGTGAAATTCATCACTCATGTTGTATCATTTGCTTGATAAAGGTCTTTTGGTCAGAAATGTTGCTGTATTGTCATTTTTGTATTTGTATTTTGTAAAACTACAATACTTTGCTATGTATTAACAACAACTTTTTATGTCTTTTTTTTTTTTATGTAAGAAACCCATATTATTTGGTCAAGCAAAACGTGTTACAGGGTTTAATAACCGAGGTCATCTAAAGATGGCGGAATAGCTTCTGCCGGTGCCTTCACATCTGTTTAATGAAGAAGCTGTCGAGTCGAGATCACAGTACATTTTGAATTTAAAAGTATTGAGAGCGCTAACTTTTTCGTGAAGATTAAGGTAGGATGCATTGTCTCTACTCTTCGTTTTAAATAAAAAAATCCTTGGATTCACTTGAAACGGAAAAATTGAAGCGAATAACGAACGATGATCTGTGAACTGTGATTCAGTACTGTAAGTTGTAACTGTAATTGTAATCATAATCATAAATCAAATGAAATCATAATGAATAATTATACATAATAATAATTAATCATAATGCCTTACCTACCACTTTGCCGCTTTTGCGTATTGATCAATTCAGTGAATAGCTTGTCCTGAGCAGAACTTTGCCACCCTAACAATCATTCGAAGTTTCTCATCATAGTAGACTTGACTAAGACGGGTGTCCCACCTCTCCTGCAGCTATCATCAGTCATGTGCAAGACACTCAAGTCAAATCATCAGTTACACCCTGAATCCATCTTCTCCGTGATTTCTCTTTTCAGAGATGCCTCCTCCATTATGATCTTTCCAACCTGTTTTGTCTTTTTCCATATTAGAGAATTATTCCCTCAATTCTTCTTCTTGAAAGGTAATCTTCAATGAATATGCTATTCATAATAATCAAATAATGCCTTACTTACTACTTTGCTTATTGAGCAACTCAATGAATATGCTCAAGAAAATTGAGGTTGATTATATAAGACAGGGAAAGACTTGAAACTTTGAACACATCCAGAACAACCTCTTAATTTGTACAATTCCACAGAGTCATGCAGGCAATGAGATATGCAAGATAATGAACTAGCCGATCTCCTGGCATCTGTATTTAAGGAAGGACAGGCCATGACAGAAGCAGATTGAATAACGAACGCCTGTGTGTTGCCGGGGCTCAAAATGGAAGCAAAGAATAGTACCACTGCGACCTACAAGGCATGTCGTAGAGTGGCTGATGTAGGACCTAGGGAAGCTGCCCTAGTAAATAAAAAGTATCGAGAAATCGGATGTGCTTTGGGCCCATTTGCAGGTACAACTGGCCAATAATAGGTGCAGGTTTCCGTATGAGTGGATGTCGTCTATAAAGTTTATAACCTCCAGAGGCTTACTTGGATATACTGTCCTGGGCATGCGGGTGTTACGGTAATAGAGAGCGGACAGGCTTGCTTCACAGCATCGATTGTTGGGGAGTTGAAGATGGATAAGGGGATATTCTTTGGTCTCTTCGCCACTGTCTGTTGGGCGAGGGCACTAAAATCGTGTTGAATCGATCAAGCAATTAGGCAGTTTCAAGTTACCGTTGTCGTCGAACTGGATGCCTGAGAGGCAGAGTGAGAGGTGTGTTTAATCAGTGAGCCATAGGGGAAACCATTAGTATGCATTCTCTTCGATATCTGTTGGGAGACTGAGCACCTATGGGTCTGCCCGGGTGCAATGACGTCAGTTTAGTAACCAATAACCAAGCATAACTGGCACAACGTATAATCGCTCTTAGGCTCAGATCATATACAAATCACACAGAGTAGTAAACAAGTGATTGAAATGGAGTGTTCGAAGAAGAAGAAGAATGAATACATGATTTTAAACAATGTGGAAATCACATCCCTAGCAGGGAAGGAGGTGGGAGTGAAACTATCAGACATGAAGACTTCTGTTAGGGGCACAAGACATCTGATTAATCAACATATAATTTATGTGTTTCTTCTTCTTGCTTTGTTCTTCGACCAATTTTTAATCACTCTTGTGATAAGATTTGATCTTTGCCAAGAACGTGTATCGTTGCACATTGGTTTGGTAGGCCCCTAACGCATAGACTTCTACACGTTTAGGACATGGGCATCCGATTTCAGCCAAACCTCCTTAGTTGCCTCTTACGACATGTGTGGCGGGTAACAGTGGTTCTATTTTTTCACCCCAAATTTTGGGGCCCTTAACCACTCGGCGATTTTTGTTAAATCGTGTTTCTTTTGAGAGTTGGAACCCTATGATTTGCCCAGAGTTTGTTATGATGACCCTTTTAATCATTATTACTGACATAAATGCAATATGAAGATATGCTGTACTGGTGATATATGAGCCCAACTTCCCCAATCTTTCAACTTCAGATCCAGGTTTAGAATGTCTGTTTTCTACATTTAAATTGAAACAAAAGCTATTAGGAAATAAATCTTTTGACTTTTTTTAAAACCGGCTTGTTACTAAACTGCGTCATTGCACTCGGGCAGACCATAGGTGCTCAGTCTCCCCAACAGATATCAAAGAGTATGCATACTGATTTTTTCCCATCCAGTTTCTTCTTCTGCTTCTCACTGTTGGGATTTCGGATTCTCTAAAAAAAAGGCATCTGCTGCTGCTCAGATCATCAGCCAGCCACCCCCAGTTTGTCTTGGGCGCTGGGGAGTGGGCCACCTCTTTCTTCTCAGGTCTGATACTGGGGCAGTTCTGTAGGATATGTTCTGTTGTCATACTTGCTAAGCCACAGGGCACAGGTCGTTGGTGCCTATCTTGAATTTGGTGTACAGGTGGTGTCTCATTCTGTTGTGACCAATCCAAGGCGAATATAGCTGTCTGGTCCCTCTGGACAGTTGGTCTTTTGCGTTGTTTTTTCTGATCAATTTTAATCACTTTTTGTAATATGTTTGATCTTTGCCAATACGTGTATACGTTGCACATTGGTTTGTGGCCCTAACGCATAGACTCTATCGCTTAGGACACATGCACCCGATTTCACCCAAACCCGGACGTTGGTAATATCCATCATTCTTGTTGTGTTTTGGGTGTTTTATCCCTTTGTAGTCCCTTTGGAGATGGTTTTGCTTCTTAAGCTAACCAGGTTGTTTTCTTGGGTCATTTCTGCTCCCTCTTTAGCCAGTCTGTCAGCATCTTCATTCCCCTTGATCTTGCAGTGTGAGGTATCCACTGGATTACTACCCTCCCGACTCATGGATAATCAAGGTTGACCTGAGATCACTTAGTTCTGTGTTCCTTTCAGATTTCAGTGCTGAGATGGCGGACATTTCGTCAGTCAAGAACACTATATTTCCATGTATTTGGTTTCATATTTGTGTGCCTTTTTTGAAAGCACTGAGCCTCACCTCACCCCTGAATGGTTGAGAACTTGCCGGTGGCCAGGCTAAGGTTGCTCTTTTCCATTTTTAGTCTGAGGACAACTCCCTCCTCCATTGTGGGTGGCATCGGGTAGAGAGCCATCCGTGTATACATTGTCCATGAGTCCATTGGTATTTTTCATTTATGTGTTTTCTGCAATGAGCCTTCTCTCCAGGTCTGTCTGTGTTCCTTTCTTGAATGCCACTTTTCTTCTGAGAGCTCTGGGAGACTGCTGCCCGGGGAGGAGGTGCTGGCTGGTTGGATGTTTTTTGTTGAGCCAGTCCAATATTGCGTCTTTGTGAGCAAGTTCTTGGAGTTTCCAAGTTACTTCTTTTAATCTGCCCTACCGTAGCGGGTGATTCGGAGGTGCTTTGGGATGTTCGTCGTCTCTTGAATTTTTCTCTGGTTGAAGAACCTTCTGTCCGCCCTGTCCTCCATTGGCTGGACCCTGCCATTTTCCCAGTACTTCTATGAGGCATCCAGTTTGACTTGTACAATGGGTAACTCCAAACTGCCTAAATCGCTTGATCGATTCAACATCATTTTGTGTCCTCATCCAACAGACGTCGCGAAGATGTTTAAACACTAAAAACCCTAGACTTTGCGGGTTTTAATCGTTTAAAACCGCTTAATCTGTACAAAATATACAATCATGTCCTTTTCAAACTTATTCTTAGATAAGATAAGATCCTTAGATTATCATGGAAAACATTCAGCAGGATGTCAACAAATCAAGAAGTAGACATAGATCGATCAGGTATTTCTTTTAGTTTTTATCACAGATTAATTAGGATACTTACCGTGTAGTGAAAACTTACCATGTAGTGAATAGTTACAGTGTATTGAATATTTTACCATGTGTATAGTTCTGGGTAGTGAATAGTTAATTTTTAAGGGAATAATTACCATTAGTGAATAGTTGCGTGTAGTGAATAGTTACCGTGTAATGAATAGTTCCCGTCTGTGAATAGTTCGTCGCGGTGAATGGTTACCGTCGGTGAATATCCGTGCAGTGAATAGTTACTTGCCGTGAATAGTTCTGTGCCTGAATAGTTACTGTCAGTGAATGTTACAGTGTATTGAATAGTTCCCAATGCAGTGAATATTTAAATTTTAGTAAGTTTACAGTGTAGTGAATAGTTACCATGTAATGAATAGTTACCGTGTGGTGAATACTTACTTTTCAGACACTGAAATGATTATGAATTAGGAGGTCTGGACATAAGACAGTGTCTTCTTTGTAGTAGAGAGAAAATATACTAATCAACTTTCATGGTCTGTGAGCAGGTGGACTTTTGTGCAGAGAGGACGGAAAGGGCATGGGAATGTGCCATGATGTTGATCAAAAATGAACATAACTTACTGTAAGGAATATATATTGTCCCCAAGAGTCTATCATTGTTTTTTATTGATATGTTGCTTATTTGTTTAGTTTCAGACTTTGCACAAATTTGAAGCACAGACCCCATTCCTGGCAGTAAAGTAAAACTTAAGAAAGGTAAGAAAGGTTTTTATCTATTGTTTACTGAACCAGTGACAGCGCCCGGCTGAATCTCCCTAACATACACGGGTATGCATTCTGATGGTCCTGTAGCTCAGGGTTAAACAAACTCTGGTTTCTCCCCTCAGGTATCAACATTTGTACAACATATAATTTCAAACTTAATAAATGTTTAGTTTAAATTAAATTTGTATCTCCTTACCCGACTGGAGGATCAGATGACAGTCTGGTATACCATAGCCATCTACTTAATAAATCGTAGATAGATTCAACATTAATTTGTCTCCTTATCCAACTGGAGGATCAGATGACAGTCTGGTATCCTACCATCCCCTTTTTTTTTTTTTTTCCCGTCCGCTTTCCTCAGCGAAGTTTCATCTCTGAAACTGATTTTTCGCGTGAAATCCGTTTTCAATTTCTTCAATGCAGCAGCGTCTTGTAAATACTACACTGGCAGCCGTGTCTCAATGTACTGTAATTAGTATTCCTCCATACAGGCAGATTTTCCCCGACTTCAGAAATTACTAAAGTTATGTCCTGAGTAAGACCAGGGATTAACAAATGCGGACAGTGAGGTTCGCCCAAACTATAGGCGTCTCAAGTAACAAGCGAGCTACTATCAACTACTCTAGGCAGTCCCCAGCCATCTACAATAAATCGCTAATGTTCCAACATTATTTGTATCTCCTTATCCGACTGGAGGATCGATGACAGTCTGGTATCCTAGCTCCCCATCTACTTAATAAATCGCTAAAATGATTCAACATTAATTGTTCTCCTCACCCGACTGGAGGATCGGATACAGTATGGTATTCCACTGATCTACTGAATAGACTGAGCCCTTGGGTTTGCCTGAATCAGAACATCATTTTGTTATTTCATTCTTTTCTTTCAATTTGCTTGAAATAGTATGTATATATTTTATGTTGTCTCTTGCATACATTTTATTGTTTTATGTAGCTCACACAGATGGATGGAGTTGTCTTTCCAGTGTTGTTTCACTAGGTCAGTGAGTTTGCCTCAGTATATCTATCGGTCAGTCTAAGTGCTTCCTTTACACATTGCTAAATTATCAATCTTAAATTTTTGTATTATTTTGGCTGTTATTTTCTTCTTTCGTTCGTTCTTTACAACCAATTTTGCTCTTTATGATATATTTGATCTTTGTCAAGAAATTGTCCCGTTGCATGGTTTAGGTAACCTAACATGAAGCTTCTACTTTTAGGAATGTGATCCTCTTTCATTCAAACCCTCTTTAGTTGTTTATCATGTGGCAGGAAACAGTGGTTCATTCTCTACACCCCAAATTTGGGCCCCAGTAACCATTTGTGGGCTATGAAATTCTGTTCTGTGACACAAAATAATATCTTGTTCTAATCTGAACATATTTTGGTAGTTGTCCTGTGTTAGTATTAGTGGCTTTCTGATTGATTTAATCATCTTTTATTTTGATGGAAAAGCAACGTTTGCATCCATTTGCTCTCTGCAACACCTTTCTTGGCCAGTCAGTCTGCTGTCTCATTTTCTGGTACTCCACAGTAAGTGCAAATTGCATCTGTCAAAAATACAACGGGTTGTGGATCAACCTTGGTGTTCAACAGTTCTCATTTTCACATTTATTGAATTCCCATCATAGTTTTGAAAACTTTCATGTTAGTACTCTAACCATATCCTAACGTTGCTTTGGTATTCTTTGTACACTCCTGCTCTCCGTTCTTCACATGTTTTCTACCATCCATGTTCAGATGTTACTAATACCAGCTGTTCCATTTGACATCAATCACAAATTTATAACAGTGGATCATGGCAAAGGTGAACCACAGAAATAACAGAGCAGTGAAAGACACCCATATCTGGCACCAAGCCCAGTTCTATAAATCTCTTTTTATCCCGGCTATAGGGCAAAACAGGATTGAGAAAAAGAAGAAGTATGTGAAAGGTCACAAAGTTTAAATCATTTGTTGTGTTTGTTATAAATTCCAGACTTCTAAGAGATAGCTGACAATGAAGATGAGGCATGGATGTCAATGAAGATGACCCCTTTTGGCGAGAAATGAACAGGGTCGGGAAGTCAACAGTTTAGTCTGTGTGGGGGAAATTTGATGATGGAGGGAATAAAGGGGTTAGTCGTTTATTTGTGATGTTATCTGTTGTAATTTAAGGTATTGTTTTGCATGTTTGTTATACATCTTTGACATATCTATGGTCTCATATGTGTCATTTTATGGTTTCATGTTGGTCATTTGTTATCAGTTATATGAGGACTATCATCATAGCACTTCCGACATGTCTGTAGGCCCCCCGATATCCACTCAACAAATCCAGCAGTGTCCAGTGACCCAACACCCAGTTGGTTGTTGATTAATCAATCATTTGCCTATTTGTTCTGCCGTTTTTTTGGATATACAAATTCGACACCCATCTCTTTAATCTGGTGGCACTGATTCCACTTAAACTGTTCTGAAAGACTAAATCTGAGAATGTCATTTTGGCCCATTGCGGCTCCCTCTGATAAGTAAAAACACCAATCTATCAGCTATTCATTACCCTGACTCCTGCATGCCTAGGGAGAAAGATAAAGCAGATTTCTCTCATCCATGTTTGTAACAATACCTCCATCAATTTCGTCTCCCCATTCCTTTTTTCAGCATTGTGAATCATACTCATAGAGTCACTGAGTATAAGAATACAAATAGTTTGAGATGGAAACCACATCATCGCCTCTTTAACTGCCTGTATCTCTATTGTCAAACTATTAGTAGTTTCACAGCCCCCACTGGCCCATTTTTTTTCCTCCTAGCGTACTGAAAAAAATGTATGTTTTATGAATTTAACATGTCTGATATGGTCTATGACATGCATTGATTTATGAACTGTGATATGGTCTATGACATGCCTGTGATATGATCTATAATGCCTGTGATATGGTCTATGACATGCCTGTGATATGGTCTAACATGCCTGGACATGATGAGTCTATGACATTCCTGTGATATGGTCTAAGACATGTCTGTGATATGGTCTATAATTGTGGGACATGATGGTCTATGACATTTCCTGTGATATGGTCTAAGACATGCCTGTGACATGGTCTATGACATGCCTGTGACATGGTCTATGACATGCCTGTGATATGGTCTAAGACATGTCTGATATGGTCTATGACAGGGCATGTGACAGGTCTAAGCATGCCTGTGATATGGTCTCATGACATGCCTGTGATATGGTCTAAGACATGTCTGTGATATGGTCTATATGCCGTGACATGGTCTTGCATATTGTGTATGGTCTGCATTCTGATATGGTCTGAGACATGCATGTGATTTTGTGAACTGTAACATGCCTGTGATATGGTCTAAACATGCCTGTGATGTAATCTTTAACAAAAAGAGAGGAAAAGGAACTCATTTTCATCAGAGGTATTTTGAGAATGGGGGCTTAGGCCCATACATTTTCCCAATGGACATAAGGGGGGTTTTGGGGAACATCATTTCTGAGTTTACTTTCCAGTGTTTCTCCCATCCTATTGAGGCTGGACAACATGAACTATTATGTTGGAAAAAATTCACAATCAACAGTGTTCAACTCCCAATATGCCAGGTTGATGTATATTAGTAAGGTGCAGATATCACAACTTCCCGTAAATTGAACATGTTGTCTCTAGCATAGCAGCCAAGACTGTATGCATTGCCACTGAACAGACATCGTTCGGCTTTAAAACCCTTTAGATATCACAACTTTACTGTAAACTAGAAATGCAGCAAAGGACTCTCTCTATGGTCCAATCACAAACAGTGGTTTATATTTGTTTATTCTAGAATCACAGACAAAAGATGTTATGCAGTGATAAATAGACACTTACAAAAACACTATATCTTTCTGTGCTGCTTCCTAAATTATATCTCGTCTCAGATTTTAATGTACTGCTTCCATATCTGTTGAAAATGTTATCAACCACAGAGGAGGGCTGGATCAGAACCAAAGCAGGCTAGTAGTGTGTGATGTGATTCATGACCTTTGACTGTCTGGAAGTCAGCCATCAGCATCAAAACCAAAATTAATATATGCTGCAGTTCTGTTCTATCAAAATTCTGGGGAAAGACAAAACAAGATATGTTCAAACTTTTCACTTTCTGTACAACTTGTCGGAACAAAATCTAATATGTGTTCTGACCAGATACTATCTTAACCAGAACTGCTTACCTGTCAACAAGATAATATGAATACCATCATCCAAAAAGACCTGGATCTGAATCATTCAGCATCTTCAAAATTACATCGGGACCTCGTTTGGCCTACAGCTGAGATCTTCCTGTGTAAAAAAGAGATCGAGACACATGATTACTCACAAAGTGCAATGATGATGGTCCTATCAATCAAACAATGCATCAAACTTGGAGACAGCTGTCAGAAAAAATTACTGAGATGGGCATTGAAATCAAAACTTTCACTGAGATGAACATTGAGGATGCAAAACTACTGAGATGGACGAGGATACCAAACTGCACTGAGATGGACATTGATGGTACAAAACTACTGAGATGGACATTGGGGCAAAACTGCACTGAGATGAACATTGAGGATACAAAACTGCACTGAGATGGACATTGAGGATACAAAACTGCACTGAGATGGACATTGATGTTTTAAAAAACTGAGATGGACATTGATGTAAAAAAACATGAAAGACCCAAAACACATGGGAGAGAAAAGTAGATGAGGTGAAAGTATGAATACAGCTGGAACACAATAAGCATAGGATGGCCAAAAAAAGAGAAAAATATACTTTTGTTGATGCCTTAAGCCAATCATATCACAAGCTAAAGAGGAGAAACAACTTCATTTGTGTAAAACTGATTGCTCTTTTATCATAAAGTTAAAATGTACTATAGTTGTATGATATTTTATTATTTCTTCTCCATGTTTTATAACCCTTTTTTTTTACATTTGTTCTATTGTCAGAGATCAATGAGGCCTGGAGCACTACACCAGGTCAGATCGTGTTAACAAATGGGAAAGTTACGCTGGGGTTCAACCTCTCACCTTGTAAGACCTGATAAGTTAACTGAGAATCTTCAGAACATATGAGCAACATGGAGAGAAATTCAGCAGATGAGACAGACAATAAGGAAGGACTCAAGCTGTAAGAAATAATATAAAGTGTACAGAAAATGAAAGAAATGTAGATCTGAATGAACACAAGAAGATAGCACACAGAAACAGATAATGAAGAGATCATGGTTCAGCATCTAGTGAGCAGAAATTGCATGATTTAAGAGATTCATTGAAAGATGGTGGTTGTCCAGTCGCCCACAGTTAGAGAACACATACAGGAGAAACCCCACAAGTGTGATTTTTTTGGTGCAAGGTTTACAAGAGCTGAACAACTGAAGGTACACAGAAGAATGCATCAGAGAGAAACCCTTTTAAATGTGAGTTTTGTGTACAATGTTCACTAGATCGGATGTCTTGAATGTGCAAGGCAAGGCATACAGGAGAAAACCTTACAATTGATAGCTGTGGGGCAATTTTACTAGAGCTGGTGATTTGACAATTCCCGAAAAGAATACATAAGGGAAAAAAATCTTACAAGTGTGATGATTGTGGTACAATGTTTGCCCAGAGCCGATGTCCTGAAGGTCACAGAAGAAAAAAATACAGGAGAGAAACCGTACAAGTGCAATGACTGTGTGTGCAATGTTCATAAAATCTGTGATCTTGCAATACGAAGAATACATACAGGAAGGAGTTACAAGTGTGAGGATTGTGGGAAATTTACACACGAATGTCCTCAAAGGGACATAGAAGAATACATACAGGAGAGAAATAGTGACAAATGTGATATTTGTGGTGCTACGCACTAAGAGCTGGTGACATGACAATCAGAAGAACACATACAGGAAGCCCTTACAAGTGTGATGTTTGTGGTACAATGTTTACTAGATCTGGTCCTTAACTTACATAAACGAATAAAACGGAAGAAACCTTACGGTGTAGTGTTTGTGGTTCAGTGTTTACTCATAGCTAGTGACCTGAAGTTTCAAAGAGAATACATACAGGGGGAAACCATACAAATCAGTATTTTCTGTGCAGGGTTTTCCACAGCTAGTTATCTGAAATACACATGCGAATACATACAGGAGAGAAACCTTCAAGTGTGATATTTGTTGCCCGGGGTTTATTCTAGTTACCTAACCCGGGCACAGAAAAACACATACAAAAATAAATCTACTTCTTCTTGACGGGTCCCAATAACACCAGTTAACCACTCTGTGTGATTTGTATGTGATCTGAGTCTAAGAGTGATTGTGTGTTGTGCCAGTTTTGCGTCTACAGTTCAGTCATATATCCCATTTCTCGATGGTTTTTATTTACTATGGTGCTTCCCGGTCCCACATCAATCACCTTATCGACATGCCTTGTAGGTCACAGTGGTGTATTCTTTGCTTCCTCAAGGCCTGGCATCACACTTGGCAACTTCTAAGTGTGAAGATTGTGGTGTAAATGTATAAATCTAAGGCCTGGAATTTACAGCAAACAGATACATTGGATAAACAATACAATTGTCAGTTTTGTCCGTCTCTTCTTCTTCTTTCGTTGTTCTTTTATTACCATTTTAATCACTAATTGGATATGTTTGATCTTTCCAGAAGATCCTTCTCTGTTCCTTCTACCGTGTTCATTCTACGTTTAGACATGTGCATCCGATTTCCCTCGATTTTTCTACAACCGGGAAAAAACCCCTTTGGGGTATTTTTTTTCTTCTGTGTACACTTTCAATATGTCAACTTGTTATTTTCAAATAAAACAGTAAATTTTTATCTGTATAACTTGTCATGTATGTAAATGATTCTTCCCTGTTCCCTTCTCATACTCGTTGGGTTTAGCAGGATGCAGTCCGGGGAATAAGCGTTGTGCTGCGTTTTCAGGAAAAAGTTGTATCCCGCACTTTTGATCTGACTTCAACATAATCTTTTTGGAGTGCAGGTTAGCCTCCTCTTCCCAAATCCAAACTTAGCCAGACTCCCAGATTGTTGTGGGAAAGTCTACATGTGAATCCAGAGTGCAGCTTTTTGAGAACTAATGCATCCCATTTTGAAATCCTACCATAGATGTCACATCATCTTTATATTCTGGAGAAATTTCACATGACCCAAAATTGTGTCCAGACAAGGGCAGTCTTGGAAGGATAACAAAACACAGAAAAAAATGATGTATGTCTGTTGAGGACCTATGTCCCGTGAGGGTTGAATGAATTATATAATTAGTGAGCATATATATCATAAACTCAACCCCCACATATATTTAAGAAATAAAGCATCTCATTATTTATTGTCTCCATTTTATCCATTTGCTGTGAAATTTGCTCTGACAATCCCTATGGCAATCAGAACTGATACCATGCTACAGTATAACATTAGATGTGGACTTTCAAATGAAGTTTTTTTTGGAGATCTTGAGTTATGTCTGTAGAAATTTGTGTCCCGTTGGATAATATGCATACACCTTTGCTGAAATTCAGATTTCCTGTCTAGTGATCGGAGGGGAAACATCTCAGATTCTCAATGCAAACTACAGGTCACAAAAGTGTTACTTTGTTGATAAGAATAAATGCAATATAACAACATCCATTGTGTTCATTGCAAAATGGCTAAACGAAATAGTAGATAATGCAGTTTTTAAATTTTTATTGAAAAAAAAAGATTTCAAAAATAAAAATTTTAATTCCCAGCAAATTGTCACTATCTTTGACTTCTTTATAATTGTGTCTTTCTACTTACATTATTGTGTCTTTTCATTGTCTTATTTGTCAGGGCATGCAGGTGTTTGGGAAATGAATATGCGATAGCTTCATATATACTGCTGTAAAAACGAATGAGCAATGGACAGCTGATATCCTGAATTCCTAAAGGAGAAGGACATGATTCAAGTAATGTGGTGAATTTCACATTACGACTGCAAGAATTCAAGTCAAATGTGGTGTAACTAACAGAGCACTATACTGTTGGCAAAGAAAAAGAATAAACCCTAACAAGAAGCTGAGGGGCATACTGGGAGATGAGATCTATGAACTAATTGGTTTGGTGTGCAGTAAGATGATTTGACAACTCCTCCTGTTCGTTCTTTACAACCAATTTTAATCACTCTTTGTGATATGTTTGATCTTTGCCAGAACGTGTTCGTTGCACATTGGTTTGTAGGCCCTAAACACATAGATTTCACACATTTAGGACATGTGCATCCGATTTCAGCCCAACCTCCTTAGTCGTCTCTTACGACATGTGTGGCAGGTAACAGTGTTCTATTCTCTACACCCCAAATGTGGGCCCGGTAATCACTCGGGCGGATTAGACAACTAAACTGAGAGGCATACTGAGGAGGAGATGATACCTTATGGACTAAATTTGGGTTTTGGTGCAGTGATAAGATCCCAAAGACTAAACTGAGACATACTAGAAGATAAAGAGCACTTATGGGCTAATTGGTTTGGTGTGCAGTCTTCTGTATGTTCATATCAGTTTTTCTGCCCGAAGAACTCTATTTCTTTGTGTCAACAAGTATACAGTTTAGTTATCATTGGTGAGACTGTTAGAACGATTAATGTTCATTTGAGGATCTTCTACTGGACATTCATAATTTCTCCAATCACTCCTAAACATATATTTCAGTGTAACTCCCATTCTGTGTTGGTTGATTTTTCTACTAGGGCTTCTCTCATGGATTCCGCACCCATCAGTATCGTAACCACAACCGAGATGAATACCCTTGTTTTTTAGGATTAACCTGCGATCACGCTCAGACTGATGTACCAACTTATAAATCTTATTTATGTGGGAAACCTGGTTTATGCAGTCATAGCATGGGGGTTCTTCGTCACATCTTTAGTGCCTTTGGAGCTCTGGTGCTTATCCTTGGTGTGTCCGGTTTGCGTTACTGGGTTTGCTCTCTGTCAGCCTTGGGCTGTTCCCAGCCGACCTGCAAGACAGCAGGTTGCTATTTTCTTTAGGGTAGCTACCCTTAGACAACCTTCCCTCCTGCGTTGTTGAGCGTCATCTGCCCAGGTTACCAGTCTTTTTTTAATTACTGGGGGTCCTGCTGTCAGTTTTTTTGCAGGGTTTTCTTCACTAGCCTTTGTTTTCCCCCAATCGAACTACAAGAAAGTGGCCTCTCTCGAGAAAAAGCAGTTATTGTTCTCTGCTGGGACCCATCTTTGAGGCTTGCACTATTTTTTCCACCTCATGTTTCTATCTCCGCTTGTTTGGAGTCCATTGACTGGGTGATCAAAAATTTGCAGGGCGAAACTGGGAACAATAGTCAACTAGAAGATTTGGATTTTGCAGATGATATTGCCTTAAGTAAAAACAACCAAGATATGCAAAGAAAAACAGACAACTTGTCATCTATAGCATCAAAAGTTGAACTGCAGATAAGCTATAAAAAACAAATATAAAAAGAACCTTAAAATTGCCCGATATCACCCTGGAATCAAAATGATAATAACAGAGCAGTTCACCTATTTAGTAGAAATTTTGATTGCAGGAAATGTTAAAAGAAATTAGATACAATTCAAACAACATCAGCTTTTAAAAATCTAAATAAAATATGGAACTGCAAGTTATATAGTATTAAAATAAAATTTTAATTTTCAATTTTAAATGTTGTATCAATCCCAACATATCTAACAAAAGTTTGAAAATTACTAAAGATATAGAAAACAAGTTGAATTATTTGAAAATAGATATCTCTGAAAAATAATGAATATAAAATGGAATGAATTAGGGTGAGAAATCAGAAAAAGTCTGGTCAACCAATTTGATAACTGTTATAACTGAAAGAGATGATGGAGATATGTTGGATGGGACATTTGAACTAGGTTGAAACTATACAAAATATTCAAAGTTTTTGGGACAAAACTTAGTGCTGAAACTATACAAAGTATTCAGAAGTTTGATGAGGACATGGAACTTAGTGCGAAACTATACCCAAACTATTTGAAGTTTGATAACGTACATGCATGAGCGTCCATATGTTAAAACAAGAGAGGGCAAGTACTACCTGAAAAATAACTGATAACATTTTTATGCGCATCTGGTCTTCTCCCCTTTCTTCGGGAAACTACCAGCTAGGTGGCTAGGGGTATGACTCGGTCTATTAACCCCAACGTTCTGGTTCAAATACGCTGCCAAAAAGTTTGGTTGCAAATTGTTCTAGTGGATTTTTACAAAATGTCGATGTTACAACCCGTTCCAAAAGCATTGACAAACTATTGTTCAGGAAGACATCTCTTTCTCCTTTTAAAAAGGAAT
>JADZMA010001149.1:0-24607 GCA_020796225.1 Arion vulgaris
GCCCTTTAAAAAGTGACATTGACATCAGATATAAACCCCAATCAGTGACCTTAACACCAGATGAAATTTTTTCAATTGCGATTGAAAAGATGTCCTTGTCTAAACGACCTTGCACACAGATGTCAAAGTTGAGAATGGGTTCAACAAATGAAAACACATATATAAATTGTAAGTATTAATTTCCTTTTACTTTTTTTTTTGTGAGAAGGGAAAGGTGGGGCTAAAACTAAAAAAAGGGCCCCTTTTTCCATCCTCGGGGTATGCTGGGAAATACGGTTTAAGAAACATGAACAATAAGCAAACACGGTCGAAAAAATAACCATGTAAAATCATCCCCTAAAAAGATAAAAACAGTTCAAAAAACGACCCACCAACTCAAAATGAAAACGGGATGAACCTTGTTGTTTACATTAAGAAAAAAAGAATGAATGGTTCCACCTTGAATCAACCAAACTTTACTGTATCAAGTTTCTAAAACAGAACATCTGAATAAAGGGAAAGGGGGAAGACCACGAAAAAGATGGATAGATGACATGACGGAACCCCAAAAAGCAAAAATAACTACCCCCAAACCCACAGAGCAAATTTTTAAAAACAGAAAACCTAACACCGGGAAACAATCAAAAATGTGACGACTTTGGGATTGATTGTTCATTCTTATTCATTGATCGATTGATTGAAGATTGATTGATTGATGGACCACTTATTGATTTGGGAGTAAACATGTTGTTGATCTCTTTTTTACACAGGAAGTCTCGGGCGTGCACGCCCCTCCCCGCGGGGGCCCCTTAAATTTTTTAGTAGATTGTGAAAATTTTTTGTGGAATTTTATTTTGTCTTTTTTTTTTCTAAAAATTTCCCCTTCAGACGTTTTCCCAGCATGCTCTTATCGATTTTTTAGCCCAAAGGGTTTTTTTAACGCCCAAGGAAAAAAGGCAACGTTTTATCGTCCGTCTCCGTTAGGACTAAATTGTTTTACCACCGGATCGGGGCCTGGAAAATACCCCGATGGCCCCCAGAGGGGCGAACCGTTCCCTTTTAGCAGGGAGCATCTAACCTGAAAGCCTACAACCGTGGCGGCTGTCATTGGACGAGTGGGGCCCTTACCAAAAAAAACGTATAAGTGTATTTATTTTTTATAAATTAAAAAATGAACCAAAAAACCGATTTTTCCGGGGAAAAAATCTGGGCCCCAACCCCAAAAATTATCACGAGCCGCCACCCCACAACAAGGTTTTTTTTGTTCTTGTTTTAATACTCCTATATCTTAAGTTTCATGTTAAAATTTTGTACATTTCTTCTAAATATTTACCCAAAAAATTTTTAAAACCCGCGTTCCCAAACTTTGCATTACCCTTTCCCCATTTTAAATGTTGCCCAGATCCCCAGCTTCTATATTGAAAATCTTCTTGCGATTTTATTAAACCCCATGAACATCAAGCTGGACCCAATTTCTCAAACGGGGAAACTTCAAATAATCTTTTTTTTTGTCCTGTCTTTTATACTCCGGTCGGGTTTTTTTTTTTTCTTTTTACGATCCAGAAGCACTTGAGCTTTCAGCTCTTCGGCTCGTGCCAGGGAATCGAACCCTTCGGTTCGTGTCACAACCCCTGAATCGGGGGAACCTGTGGCTTTTCTGCCAGCCCCCGGAGGAACCCGCCCCCAAAATTTTTACACACACCCAACCCAGAACACGGGGGGCAGGGGGGCCCGTCGGTTGGGC
Organism: Arion vulgaris; assembly: GCA_020796225.1. Taxonomy (NCBI): domain Eukaryota; kingdom Metazoa; phylum Mollusca; class Gastropoda; order Stylommatophora; family Arionidae; genus Arion; species Arion vulgaris. The sequence goes on from JADZMA010001149.1 coordinate 1,724, forward strand.
TTTGATTTTTGCAGGGAACTAATTTACCTGTTTTTTAATTTTTTTCTGCTGGTCTGCCCAGCGTGCTAAAAGTGCCTGGGTTGGAAAAAATATACATTTTTTTCAAAATTTATTTTCTGTTTGAAATGTCAAAGTTCATAATTTTCCTTAAATCCTAGAGAACCCTCTAATACCAGGGACCCCTGAGGCCCCACGGAATTTGGAAAACCCCGGATTTAAAGAGAAAAAATCATGCTATATCCTTTTTTAAGATATCTTTTTTAAAAAAGTCAATTTCTGAAAGTTTGACATTAAAACTAGATCATCAGTGTAAAAATTTTAAATTATATCACAAGTGACACAAACAAGACAAACTAAACAAATTCAGTCCTTGAATAAAATGTAGACAAAAGGGATAAACATACATAATTCTTGTAGTGTCGATGAGCAATTAGAAATAAGATTTTTTTAAATATTGAAATTATTTTGTGTATTTTCTTTAGTTTCAATTCAACTGTTGGAAAAATTTTTATTGGTTGTTCGCAATTTATATCTGATTGACATAAAAAAGCAGGCAGATTTGTGACGGATATTATTAAAATTTTTTCAGATCGATCAACTGCATGCCTGCCGTTACTGTCTCCCACATTTTCTCTCTCTCTCTCTCACTCTCCTTGGGTAGTTAATGGTTATGTCGATCTTTTTTTCTAACCCCGACAGAGATTGGTTGGGTTTTGGTTACTAAACTGACGTCATTCCCCGGGCAGACCCCTAGGGGCTCAGTCTCTCCAACAGATATCGAAGAGAGGGGAAAAATTGGGGTGACTCTATCGGGACATTGTCATCTCATTAGAAAAACATTGGGAGTGACTCCTATCTGGTACATTGTATCTTATTAGAGAGAAACATTGGGAGTGACTCCCATCTGGTACATTGTCATCTTATTAGAGAAACATTGGTAGTGTCTCCTATCACATTGTCATCTCATTAGAGAGAAACATTGGTAGTGTCTCCCATCTGGTCATTGTCACTCATTGAAACATTGGGTGACTCCTATTTTCATTTGTTTCTTATTAAAAAACTTGTAGTGACTTATCTGGTACATTTCATTCATTAGAGAGAAACATTGGGATGTCTCCCCTCTGGTACATTGTCATCTTTTAAGGAAACATTGGGAGTGTCCTATCTGGACATTTCTCTTATTAGAGAGAAACATTTGGGATGACTCCTATCTGGGAAATTTTCATCTCATTAGAGAGAAACATTGGTAGTGACTCTATCTGGTAAATTTTCATCTCTTGGGGAAAAAATTTTGGGGGACTCCCATCTGGGACATTGTCATTATTTGGGGAAAATTGGGGTGACTCCTATCTTTAAAATTTTCATCTTATTAGAAAAAAAATTTTTTTTTTTATCATCTTTCAACTTCCCAAAAGAGCACAGATCTTCAACTTTTCCCGCTCTTCCTCTCTCCATCCCTTCCCAAATCTTTCCATGTTTTCCTATCTTTTTTTCAGCCCCACTTTCCCCCAGGTATGTCTAGGCCTTCCCTACTCCCTTTCCTGGGGGGTTCCCAAAAACAGTGCCTGTCTTGCAATGTTTCCCTGTCAGTCTTCTAAAAGGGCCTACCCATCCACCCTTTTTGAGCTCTTTCTCCACTGGTCCCCTGCAGTTCTTTTTGGGGTTCCTTGTTTGTAATCTTATCTAATCCAGCCCCTCTATTCTATTAAACATCCATTTATAAAGGTCTGAGTTTTGATGGTTTCTCTTGTTTTTTCCCATTTTGCCTAAAAAAGCCTACTACATTTGTTAAAGATTCTCACCCGTGTTTGTTTTGATCTCTTTGACTTCCATTTTTACTCAATGCAATAAATTTCCCCTTGTTTTTTTATTCTTATCGACATCTTTTTTTTCCCTCCTTCTTTTCTTTTTTTCCCCAAGGTATTGTATGATTCACATCTTTAGAGCGTTTCCTCCAGCATAATCTGGTTTACTTTACTGCATTTATTCTCCGCCCTTTGGTCTTTTCCTGTTTTTAAAACCTAGTTACTGAGATTTTTATTTAGCATTCATTTATCTTTAATCTGTGCATGATTGGGGGACAGAAGAGAAGCATGGGTAAATAGAAAATGAGGAAGGTCCCTTTAACCGGGGTATAAATGTATGACAGGACAAAAAGAAAAATCATTTAAAATTTCCCAGTTTGAGAAATTGGGGCCACCTTCACTGTTTGGGGTTTGGGGTAATAATAAAACCCCTCGCTAGAAAAATTAAATTTAAGTAAGTAATTCACCCAAGTGGTTGCCGGGGGCCCCAAAATTTGGGGGGAGAATAGAACTCGTTACCAGCCCCCTGTCGTAAGGGCACTAAAGAGGTTACTGAAATCGGATGCATTTTCCTAAACATGTAGAATCATGCGTTTGGGGCCAAAACCAATGTGAACGTATACACGTTCGGGAAAAATCAAACATATCGCAAAGTGATTAAAATTGGTTGAAAAAGCAAAATGAAAAGAAGAAGGAGGAGAAAAATTGGCAAACATCTTGGAAAGATGGATAAATAACGTTGACGTGCATTGGTTTTTCAATACTTTTTGGCTGAGTTTCAGAATGTATCCTGGCTGAAATTGAAACACAAATGTACTGATGATGCTAATGATGGCGCTTCTTTTTCCCAGGAAAAAATCCTTTTCCCTGTTTTTTAAAAATTTAAATTGAATACATTGTTTACTATTGCCCAAAGAAATTCAGACATTTTTTACTTTTTAAAACAGACATTTTTATTTTTGAACACACGATAATTCATCACTGTCCTTTTTTATATATAAAATTTTGTGGGTCCCTGTCAGAAAAATGTATTTAAAAAAAGGGGGTCCACGGTAATGCGAAGTTTGAGAACCGCTGTTCTTGATGTTTGAAGATTAGTGTTAATTTTTTCAAAATAATTGGAATTTTTAGGGGTTTTTTTCGTAAGAAAAAGGGAAAAATTTAAAAGCTAAATCTACAGACCCAGGAAGACGAGGTTTTAAATTTGTCAAATAAACCTGCGCAAGAAGAAAAAATTTTAAGGAAGTGGAATTCATTTTTTATAAACTCGCAACCCGGGAAAAACTGGTTGAAAAAGGGTCGCATAAAATTATGGTCGCGAAGACGAAATATCAAAAGACAAAAAAAAAAAGGGAAAAAATTTGTTTTCGTGAAATTTGAAATTGTTTCAAACACTTGAACATTTTCCTGGTTTCTCTATTTGTCTGCTTTGTTTCTCATTTTTGAAATACATCTCGGGAGATTGTAATAGTGAGATAAGGAAAGAAAAAAACTGGATCATAAAACTTAAATTGATTTTAGGGTTTTTTGCATATTTTAGACCCTTTAAACCCTTTTTTTTGCCAATAAGGATGTAACTCACAGACTTGGACGAGACATAAACAAACATACAAACAAGGTTAAGCGTATAATTTTGAGTTTCTTCCCCTACAGCGTTCAGATTTGAAAACCACACTCCGGACAGATAGCTGTTCCCTGGTTATTTGTTGCATATAAATTAAATTGTGGCAAACCAAATAGGTTGGAAACTTACAGCCCAGTTTGAGTGAGTGGAAATGGTTATTCTTCTTCAGCTTTCAACTCCCAAAAGAGCACAAGTCTTCAACAAACTTCTTCCAGCTCTTGCTCTTTCTTGCCATCCATACCATTTTTCTCCACGTCTTGCCTATCCTTGTCTTCTTCTTCTTCTTCTTTGCGTTCGTTCTTTACGACCTATTTTAATCACTTTTTGTGATATGTTTGATCTTTGCCAAGAACGTGTATACTGTTGCAATTGGTTTGTTAGGCCCTAAACGCATAGACTTACACGTTTAGGACACATGCACCCGATTTCACCAAACCTCTTAATCGCCTCTGACATGCGTGGCAGGTAACAGTGCTTGTATTTTTTCACCCTAAACTCGGGCCTGAACCACCAGCTGACCTACCCTTGTAATATGAGCCTCTTGATCTCTTTTAGGTGCAAAATCCATGTTTTTTGGGGTTTTTTTGGTGAACTTATCTTCATTACATGGTGAGTACCCACCACTATCCCTCCATTATCCTTCTTACGACATGCTTGGCAGGTTACATATTATTTCTTACCATTTCAGGCCCGGGCAACACACGGGGTGGCTGCTACATTTGTCGTCTTACGACATGCCTTGTAGATCGCAGTGTACTATTCCTTGCTCCTATTGCGAGTCCTGACAAGACAGGGGCGAGTAATGACTATATCTAAAATAATTTCTTAGAAAATATATTTTCCAAAATTTGTTGAACACCAGTAAAACTCGAATATGAGTTCACGTTAATTTTAAGTACATCAACAAATGTACTAAATAGATATATGATATAATATATAGAGAATAGATAGGTAGAGAATAGATAGATAGAGAATATATAGAGAATAGATAGGTAGAGAATAGATAGATAGAGAATATATAGAGAATAGATAGGTAGAGAATAGATAGATAGAAGAATAGATAGATAGAGAATAGATAGAGAATAGATAGATAGAGAATAGATAGATAAAGAATAGATAGATAGAGAATAGATAGATAGAAGAATAGATAGATAGAAAATAGATAGATAGAGAATAGATAGAGAATAGATAAATAGAGAATAGATAGATAAAAATAGATAGATAGAGAATAGATAGATACAAGAATAGATAGATAGAGAATAGATAATAGAGAATAGATAGAAAGATAGAGAATAGATAAATAGAAAATAGATAGATAGAAGAAAGATAGAAGAATAGATAGAAGAATAGATAGAAAAATAGATAGAAGAATAGGGTAGAAAAATAGATAGAAAAAAAAGATAGATAGAAAATAGATAGATAGAAAATAGATAATAGAAGAAAGAGAAGAATAGATAGATAGAAGAATAGATAGATAGAAGAATAGATAGATAGAAAAATAAATAGAAGAATAGATAGAAAAATAGATAGATAAAAGAAACGTATTGCCAGATTCTATAAGCGTCAGCGTGGACGAAATATGAGCAGAGAAATGTTTAAATCATCTTGATCATTATCCCAAGACGCAGAAATTCAACACTTAAGTATCCAAAAGCGCAAGATAAACACAAAGACCACGCTACCGAGCTCAACCCGTAGCAGTATGACGATACTGGGCTACAACCCGGTAACAGTGTGACGACAATAGGCTATAACCCGGTAACAGTGACGACAATAGGCTACAGCCCGGTAGCAGTGTGGCGACAATATGCTACAACCCGGTAACAGTGTGACGAAAACATGGTTACAACCGGACGCAGTGTGACGACACGGGCTAAACCCGTTAGCAGTGTGACTACACTGGGTTACAACCCTGATAGCAGCGTGACGACACTCGTGTACATCCCGGACGCAATGTAAACTAACTGGGCCAGTCTCGCAATATGTGACGACACTGGGCCACAATCAAGTAACAATGTGACGACCTGTGCTACAATCTGCAACAGTGTGACGACACTGGGCTACAATCAAGTAACAATGTGACGACACTGGGCCACAATCAAGTAACAATGTGACGACACTGGGCCACAATCAAGTAACAATGTGACGACACTGGGCTACAATCTGGTAACAGTGTGACGACACTGGGCCACAATCAAGTAACAATGTGACGACACTGGGCCACAATCAAGTAATAATGTGACGACACTGGGTCACAATCAAGTAATAATGTGACGACACTGGGCCACAATCAAGTAACAATGTGAACACCCGGTCACAATCAAGTAATAATGTGGGCACTGGGCCACAATCAAGTAATAATGTGACGACACTGGGCCACAATCAAGTAATAATGTGACGACACTGGGCCACAATCAAGTAACAATGTGACGACACTGGGCCACAATCAAGTAACAATGTGACGACACTGGGCCACAATCAAGTAACAATGTGACGACACTGGGCTACAATCTGGTAACAGTGTGACGACACTGGGCCACAATCAAGTAACAATGTGACGACACTGGAGCCACAATCAAGTAATAATGTGACGACACTGGGCCACAATCAAGTAATAATGTGACGACACTGGGCCACAATCAAGTAACAATGTGACGACACTGGGCTACAATCAAGTAACAATGTGACGACACTGGGCCACAATCAAGTAACAATGATGACACTGGGCCACAATCAGTAACAATGTGACGACACTGGGCCACAATCAAGTAACAATGTGACGACACTGGGTCACAATCAAGTAATAATGTGACGACACTGGGCCACAATCAAGTAACAATGTGACGACACTGGGCCACAATCAAGTAACAATGTGACGACACTGGGCTACAATCTGGTATCAGTGCTGACCACAAAGAAAAGAACTAACAGCAGGGAGGATCAAGTGAAGGATGAAAATGTCAAATAAAAACATGACAGCAACCTCCTTGTAAACGTTGACTCGATAATCAGTTTGACATGCGAACTTGTCACAGGAAGCAGGCAAAAATGTGTGAGCGAGAATGAATTAGTCTTAGTAATCAGAACACTATTGATTAAACCTTTGGCATGGGTCATTTTTAAGTGCATATGCAGCAGCCTACAACACGTTTCCAAACATCTGGTGATCTAATTAACATTTACGACATTGAGAGACAACTCGGAATGTACAAAACATGTGTTAGAACCAGGACTGTGCCGTGATATGATATAGAGAGGCGGCCGCATTAGGCGGTACCATAAGGAGGGCGGCATAAGCAGCGAAATCAAAATCACAATTTAAGATTTTTAAAGAAAAAAACATTTAGGCGGCATTTCAAAGACTTGCATCATACTGAGAAAATATATCGCACGTGGTGGCTAGAACAGTCTGTCTTCTATATATCTGAGACTTAGAAAATAGATAAGAAAATAGAAAGTTATGCTAGGAGGATTTGCGTGAAGACTTCTTTCATGAATACTTGGGTATAACTGAAAGGATATAATTAGCAGCAATATCAGATTTCAAGAACTAACTGGTCTAGAAGATGTAACTAAAGGGACTCAAAGGCGGAGATTGATTGGGCATGTTCTCAGAGTGAATAAAGAATGATGCAAGACGGATAATTCAGTGGACACCGCTGGGATGGTGGAAAAAAGGATGTACAGTAACACATGAAGGCGAACTTTTAAAGGAAAAGACAAACTTAGGACATACACTTATACACATAGGACATACATAGGACATACAGCAGCTTTACATAGGACATACATAGGACATACATAGGACATACATAGAACATACATAGAACATACATAGGACATACATATCACATACATAGGACATACATAGAACATACATAGGACATACATAGGACATACATAGCACATACATAGGACATACATAGGACATACATAGGACATACATAGGACATACATAGGACATACATAGAACTAGGTTTGTGGTAGAGCTCACAGACATACATAAGATTAGGTTTGATGTAGAAAGAAAGGTATAAGATTGAATTGATATTTTGTGTCTCTGTTGCATATGTTCTTGGGCGCCACGTGGACTGATGATGATCAGCCAGTTCTCTCACCTTCCCATATGACTAATCAGACCTGACAATGCTAATAGCCGTCCATCGCAAGCGATGATGACAACAATCTCAGACGTGTACTGTTGCACCTCTCTGGTGTGTGCGGAGGTGACTGTAGAGTCAATCCTAGAACAGAATCCCCGACCACAGGTGGGGCATACATGATCAAGGTTAGACATGTGCGTGTTCTGTGCTCTGTCTTTTCGCGCTGCTCGTTTTCTCTGTGACTCAACAATACGATGATTCTCAGCTATTCGGGTTCCTCTTTGTTGTTACAGCGCCACATTTGGCGATCTTGCGCAAGGATTCCCAGCACGTATTGTCTATATCGAAGCATTTCAGAGACACTTTAAGAGTGTCTTTGAAGCGTTTTTCTGTCCACCAGCAGAACGTCTGCCCCTTCAAGCTCGCCATACATCAACTGTTTTGGGATGCGTTTATCAGGCATTCTACAATGCTATGACTAATCAGACCTGACAATGCTACAGTATCTCTCGTGTTCAGACCTGACAATGCTACAGTATCTCTCGTGTTCAGACCTGACAATGCTACAGTATCTCTCGTGTTCAGACCTGACAATGCTACAGTATCGCTCGTGTGTTACCAAGGCTCTCAAGGGACTGATGATGATGCCAGTTCTCTCACCTTCCCATATGACTAATCAGACCTGACAATGCTACAGTATCGCTCGTGTGTTACCAAAGCTCTCAAAGGGAACAAAGAATAGCAACACTGCGACCTTCAAGGCATGTCGTAAGAGGAGACTAAGGTAGGGACCTAGGGAAGCTACCTAATTTTAAAAAAACCTCGCAGAACTCGTACGTGCTGGCCTACTTGTAGGCGCACAATTGGCACAAAGTGCAATCGCTCTTTGACTCAGATCACATACAAATCACAGAGAGGGGTTTAACAAGTCGTCGATATAGAGCGTTCGAAGAAGACGAAGAAGATACCATGAGGTTTATTGAGGAATACTGTGATAATTTCGTTAACCAACAGTTACGATGGTTGAGAGGGTCAACATCACGCCACCCACCTTTACTTTCCATTACTTTTCCTGGTACTCAATTTATTCTGAGTCGACCTGTGACCCATTACGGTGGGACAAAATTCCACTTCCATTGTGAAATTGAATCAAACCACTCGTTTAAGAAACGAGTACACTAACCACTATGCTACGCGACTCTCGCTCATCTGTAAAGAGATCTGTTTAAGAAACGAGTACACTAACCACTATGCTACGCGACTCTCGCTCATCTGTAAAGAGATCTGTTTAAGAAACGAGTACACTAACCACTATGCTACGCGACTCTCGCTCATCTGTAAAGAGATCTGTTTAAGAAACGAGTACACTAACCACTATGCTACGCGACTCTCGCTCATCTGTAAAGAGATCTGAAAATGATCCCGCTTCTTAATAACAACAAAAATTGTATATCCGTCCATCCTCACATCCTGCCCTCAATCTAACCCTCAGGCAAGAATTCTACATATTTATATCTATCAAAAGGAAACTAGCAATAAATTTCTCTTGTCTTCAACATTTACTGTGTCTTCTTCACAATTTTCAACATTTGATGTTTCATCTTTACAATTTTCAACATTTGATGTTTCATCTTCACAATTTTCAACATTTGATGTTTCATCTTCACAATTTTCAACATTTGATGTTTCATCTTCACAATTTTCAACATTTGATGTTTCATCTTCACAATTTTCAACATTTGATTTCATGTCATATCTCATTATTCTCTTGTTTTTTGTCGATCAAGTTCTTTTTTCGTTTCAAATCGTTCTCCCGTTTGATATTTTTTAATTTCTTCCTATTGATTGATTGATTGATTGATTGATTGATTGATTGATTTTTTTTAAAGTGTTTAAAAGCCGAAGGATTGACTTCATTGCACCGAGTTTTTACCCCATACGGCTCGGTCAACCTCTCGCAGAACTGGCACGCCACCTGCCGAGAGTATTGCACAAAGAACGAACTCCGTAGCTCCAGCAACAATCCTAGGGTCTCTGGAAAAAACTGCACTCGTAAACAGAATGGCGTGGTCCGGACTCGAACTCAGACCATTGACTCACAAGGCAAAGGGCTTAACCATAGCCACAGAGACCTCCTATTGATTGGTTGATTGCTTGACTGATTGATTGATTCATTCATTCATTCATTGATTCATTTATTGATTGATTGATTGATAGGCCTCTCATCATTGTACTTTGGTGAGTAAATGTGTGTGCTCCGATCTCTTCTTCACAGTAAGATATCAGAGACAGTGCACGAACATCGTAGCAACGGCGTGGGTCCCGGATGTAATTTAGAAGATAGTGAAAATATTTTGTAGGAATTGTTTTTCTAATGAATTTTGCCACGTGGTGTCTATATCGAAGCATTTCAGAGACTAAAAGTCTCTTTAAAGAGGTTTTTTCTGTCCACCAGAAGATCATCTGCCCCCTTCAAGTTCGCCATACAGCAACTGTTTTTAGATGCATTTATCAAGCATCGTGACCGGTCCATCTCAGTTGAGCCTTCTGCAACAGGGTGTTGACGCTTGAGATCTTTGCTCTTGTGAGAACTTCGCTATCTTTAATTTTGTATGCATGTATGTTATATGTGTATACTTCTGTATATGTATACTCTTGTTTCGTCTACTAAATACAAGAGAAAAAACTAACCGCTTGTGTTTGTACAAACACTGTTCGATAGAATCTGACCTGATTATTCTGTGTTTTATAGTGGACGCATTTTATAATAGACACGACTTAATAAATCTCTTTTCTTTTAATGCTAGCTGGTTGTGTTATTACAAACGCTTGTCTGTAAGGATAGACAATGGGTGCAATAAAAAAACACAGTTTGTGGTTCTAATCATGTATTTTTAATTAACTTTTTTCGAAACCCTCTAATACCGATGCATTAGTCAGAACAGTCGTCTGTGGATACAAATCATAACCTATACAAGTCGGCATGACACTAGATGAGTATTGATTACTAAACGTAAAATGTCAACTTTAATATGACAAGACATATGATCCACAGACACATACAAAAAGGTTTCAACCTGTTTTGTAACTATAACCCTTTCTGTACAAGATGTTTTTACAACGAGAGATTGATCCCATGAGCAAGATGACACGTTAACAAATCACTAAGGAGACAGTTGAGAACACAACAAGTCTTGGAACACTTTAAAAACTCATTTCATATTTTAACGAGACATTATCTTTGTTACGTACACAAGGTCCACATAATTATATCACCTCAGTGGCGGCTCGTCATTAAGGGTCAGGGAGGGCTCGGCCACAAAAATCGAAAGGGGGAATAACTTCCAGAAATAGACAAATAATAGTAAATACTCAAAAAACCATGATTTTTCCACAAATTTGTGTCTGGCCCCACCGAGAAAAATGACCACGCCACTGCACCACACACATACTATATATATATATGTATGTATATCTAATCACCAACATCAGCATAAACGAAACACGTAAAAACAAAGTACTGTAGTTTTACAAAATACAAAACAATAACGATACACAGCAACGTTTCTATAAAAGGGCCTTTCTCAAGCAAAGGATACAACAGATGTGAATTTCTTCACTTCTTACATGGTATACAGAACATATAGAAGACAGGAATTGATTGTCTTCTGCTGGTATAATTGGTATATTTCGCTAGTTATGAAAATGAAAATCGTGGCATATCCCAAAGGACGTAGCCATCAACCACAGTAAACAAGTCGTTGATTTTCTAGGCACCACTTATACGTTCAGTAGTTTGCCATTGCTTTCTGAACGGGTGGCGCCATCGTCCTTTGTTAAAATCACGGAAACAATTTGCCAGCAAACTGTCCGCAGCGTGATTCGAACTCAGAACGTCGGGGTTAATAGACAAGTCACTAACCCTAGCCACACGACACGTATTCTCTAGTTATACACACTCTTATTCTGCCTTTACGGGCTTCTCGTTCTACTTTTACCAGCTTTAGTTCAAATTAATACAGCCATAAAAAAAGTTGCTTTATCAACAGATGCGCCTTCCTCCAGCGAGAAACACAATAAGAGACACACATCACGCAACTGAGGAGCCTGTTGTATTCATCTTCAATGCAAAATTGTAATTATTTTTATGTATCTTACATTTCAATCAGCCCGTTCTTCTGACAGATAACTCTGTCATGATATTATAAACCCAGAAGTCAAGTAATGCAGCGATTACTGCCCTTAGGCAAAGGATTAATCACACTACACAAGAGAGAACTATTGAACTTTCTCTATTCATTATTTTGTATACAGAATGCATAGCCGTCTTTATATGCAATGTATTATGCTTGACAAAGATATTGTGTTTCAATATGGCCTGCGGTGTTTGAGATATTCAGTGTTTAATAGGACAAGATCTTTTACAAATGAACATACAATTTTGCCATATCTGGGCGGGGCATGTTTACAGACTTGTATTCTGTTACGTGAGTTAGTTAGTTTGTTTCTTTCGTGCCAAAGGCGGCACATAGAGCAGAGGTTTCAGATCTCCATGCAGAGCCGGATTAGCATAGTAGCAGAAGTAGCAAATGCTAGGCCCCTGCGCTTTGAGAGGCCGCCCTCTAGAGCTAAGTTGTCACTAGTCATAAACAAGGAACCAAGTTTGGGAGGTGGGTAATAATTTCCCCCTTTCATTTTTTTTATTGAGGTTAGGACCAAGGTCATGTTTACTCAATTTCGGACTTAATTGGGCGGTCACACTGAGCTCATTAACAACGTAACAGGTTTTTACTTTTTTTGTATAGGAGCGTCTCTTGTGTGCACACGCTTCTAATAAACGAAAACTTGAAAGCTTGAACAAAAGAACAATTAAATTTGATTCATAACCCAGTTCAAGTCTCTGTTCGTTCAGTAGTTTTTGCGAAACTTAGGTTTAAAATAAATGCAAGTGGGCGTATGAAATATTGTTCTAAGACATGAGCAGATCTGGGCACTCCTAAATAAATTTCATGTCATTCACGTTTTTGTGAGAAACTGTTTTGCACTCGACTAGATGTCCCAGAAAATAATGCGAGGAAGGGCCAAATGATTAAACAGAAAACTTGGACACACTTGAAGGAGCCGCAACAAGAAGCCACAACACAGAGCTGCATAATTTTACAGAGAAGCACACAAACGGACACAGAGAGTAATTTTTATTTGTTCTGCTAACTTTGAATGTATTTAAATCCTCCCATCTTGTTATTTTATTATTATTTTATTTTACATAGCTAATTTTATGTTTCAGTGAGAAATTAATTTTTAAAAATAGTTTCTATCATTTTCGTTTCAATGAATTCAAATGTTTTAAATCAGAGTTATAGTCATGTTAAGTGTTAAATTATGAAGCACACCTGTATATAATATATCATCATGAGTAAATTGTTATATCATAAAACGCTGTCCAAACTTTCAAATTTATATGTTATATTAGTAGAAAGTAGAAGAATTACATTTTATTTGTAAATTCATTTTCTCTTCCCAGATTGAGATAGACATCATGAGCAGCAGAGCCAGAGATACTGGTCGACATTACGCTTCTGGAAGTGCAAAGCGTAAAGCACAAGATGAAAAGGAAAAATATAACAAGTTATTGTATCAAAAACACGCAAGCTGTCTGAATTTTTAATGTCGTGTGTAATGGTGCTGAATCCAAAGAAATCGAAGCAGAAAATATAGAAGTCGCGTCTCACAGTATAGTAGATGAAGATAGTGAGATAGAACAATCATCATTACCAATATTAAGATCAGCAACTCTTCACGATTTAGCCACATTTTCCACAAGACAAACTGAAGTCGAATGTACAGCAAGTCCTTCCAATTTAGCCATATCATTTTCAAGCCAAAGAGAGGCAGAAAGCACAGCACATGCTTCCAATGTAGCAACATCTTCTACAAGTCAAAAGCACAACGAAAATAAAATGTACTCAACGATTTGGTGAATGGCCAATCAACTTCAATCGAGATTATTGGATTGCGAAAGGAAGCAGCGAAGTGCAACATATGAACAGTGATTTCTTGTCTTCCAAAAAAACAACATAGGATAAAGAAAACAATCCACGAATTTGTCGAAAATCGTTTTCACATATACACATAAACCAACAAACAAAACTCATGTAAGAGATTGGTTGTGTTATTCAGAAACTAAAGGACAACTTTTCTGTTTTGTTTGCAAAGTTACTGATTCAGACTGTTCGTCACGGTTTACGAAAGAAGGATTTGACGATTGGAAAACGCAAATAATTTGTTGAAAGACATGAAGAAAGCACCTCCCATAGACAAGCGATAATTTCTCTGTTAGTTTGCAAAGAGAAAGATGCTCGTGTCGATTCTCAACTTGTAAGCCAAATTGAGACCGAACAAACATATTGGCGGACACTTTTGGAGCTAATTACTTCAGTAATCCAATTTTTAGCAGAACGAGGTCTTGCATTTCAGGGTAGGGATGAAATTATTGGTTCACCTAATAATGGAAATTATTTAGGTTTGTTGGAATTAATAGCCAAATTTGACATTTTCTGGCTCAGCATATAAATACTTATGCAAATAAAGAAAAGGGACATACATCATACTTATCAAAAACAACATGTGAGGAATTTATCCATCTAATTGCATCAAGCTTACTGGATCATATTATTTGCAAAATTAAGAAATGCAAGTACTATTCCGTATCACTGGACTCTACTCCAGACATTTCGCATGTGGACCAACTCACTCTAATAGTGCGCTATGTGTTACCATCTGGACCAGTGGAAAGGTTGTTTGTGAAGTTCTTGGATATGGAAGGTCATACTGCTGAACAACTCGCCCAAAGTTTACTTGATTTTTAAAGGAAAATGGCATTGATATCAAAGACTGTCGCGGTCAAAGCTATGACAATGCCAGCAACATGAGTGGGAAAACAACGGCTTACAAGCACGCATTAAGGAGATAAATAAGTACGCAGAATACATTCCTGCTTTGCACATTCACTGAATTTGGTTGCGAAGTGTGCTGCAGAATGTTGTATAGAAGCATCCATTTTTTCGATTTTGTTGAAAGTCTCATACATTCTTTTCCGCTTCTACCTATCGATGGGGCATTCTTACAAAAGCACTGGAAGATACAGGTTCAAAACTCCCGACTTTGAAGAGACTGTCGGACACCAGGTGGTCTTCCCGAGCTGATGCGACAAAAGCACTTTTATGTGGTTTTACCATTATCAAACAAGTTTTGGATGACATCTCAAATAACATGGATCAAAGGTAGAGTGTCGTAATCAAGCGTATGGGCTAGTTTTGGAGATGAGTAAGTTGGAAACGGAATAGTTAGCATTTTATGGAACGGAATTCTAGAACGCTTGCAAGCGTCTAGCGCTTCATTACAGTCACCTGATCAAGACCTTAACACGGGATATGCTCTTTATGAATCGTTACACGGTACGTTCAAGCAATGCGGCTACATTTTCAGATATTGAGGCCAAAGCCAAAATCCTGACTCACTGTCAAGAATATCAGCAACAAACTTCACGACGACGCAAGCGAAATACTAAGTACGACGATTTTGAGTGGCTCACTACGCTCGATGAAGTTGAGAAAATCAAACACCCAAACAAAAATTTGAAAGTCAGGTGTTTATTGTCATAATTGATAATGTACCTCTGCCTTAGCTAAACGCATGGAAGCGTACCATAGAGTGACTGATGTATTTGGAACATTTCGGCAGTTAAAATCTCTTACAGCAGAAGAGATCTGAAAAGAACTCCAAATATTGTCAGCTCTTACCAAGAGGATTTGGAAGAAAGCCTAGGCGACGAACTTGTGCAGTTCGCTGAACTTTTTAAAACTAATGTAGCTGCTGCTTAGCAATGAAAGAATGAGGCCCTTGAACTGCAATTTTATAAACTTATAATGGAAAATTCATTAGAGTCGTGTTTCCCAAATGTAGAAATAGTCTTACGAATTTACTTGTCTTTAATGATTACTAACTGCAGCGGAGAACGTTCTTTTCAACATTAAAGCGTATAAAAAGTGAGTTAAGAAACATGATGGGACAAGATCGTCTAAATAACCTCAACTTAATGAACATTGAATGTAATTTACTTAGAGAAATTGATTTGTCTATTATTATCTCTAAATTTGCTCACATTAAATCGAGACAAGTTTGTTTGTAAAATTTATGTTTTATTATTTATTATCATACAAAACTTAGGGCCCGCGCTAAAATTTGCTACGGGCCCCGCGCTGGTCTAATCCGGCTCTGTCTCCATGTAATGCGATTCGTTGCTAGCAGTTGGAGATCTTGTATGGTTTTACATCCCAATAGTTTACTTTCTTGTTGGATTGTTCTTCGAAAGAGTGGTCTTAGGTCTTCCACGTTTTCTTTTCCCAACTGGTGACCACATAAGAACTTGTTGATTTAGTCTCTTTTCGTCTAATCTAAGAACATGACCTAAATATTTCCACCTTCGTTTCCTTATAATATTTGATACTGGTTGTTGGTGTGTTCTATCTCTCACTGTGTTGTTAGAAACGAAATCATTCCATTTTACTTTTAATAATTTTCTGAGACATTTACGTAGACAACAATAAATGATGACGTGTTTATAGGTTCGGATAACTTGGTAATCGATTTATTGATTAATGGATTATTTGGTTGATGTATAAATGGATGGGTTGAGTAATTAGTGGACATGTTGTCCGTTGGATGGATGAATCGATCGATCGATGGATGAATTCACTGTTTGCTAGGTAGTTTGTTGATGTATAAATAGATAAATAGATAGATTAATGGACAGAAATCACTGTTTGGTGGATAGATTATACGACAACTAACGTGTGCAAACTCCGAATGTTGTCGTTCTTTCGAATGAGACGCTCGGAATTTGTTTGAATATAAATAGTTGTCATTTGGCTCAATGAAAGAACCCATCAATCAAAACCCACCAAGACCGTTATCACGGAGACACTGCACTTTGACCTTATCCAAAGACGAGAAACGATTGTCATATTATGTTGTACATATGTACATGATCTTCCAGTAGCGATATGTCTATGTTGTACATATGTACATGATCTTCCAGTAACGAAATATGCTATGTTGTACATATGTACATGATCTTCCAGTAACGATACGTCCATGTTGTACATATGTACATGATCTTCCAGTAACGATACGTCCATGTTGTGCATATGTACATGATCTTCAGTAACGATACTCCATGTTATACATATGTACATGATCTTCCAGAGCGATACGTCCATGTTGTACAAATGTACATGATCTTCCAGTAGCGATACGTCTATGTTGTACATATGTACATGATCTTCCAGTAGCGATACGTCCATGTTGTACATATGTTGATGATGTTTCAATAGCCAAGTGTCTATGTTGTACATATGTTGATGATGTTTCAGTAGTCAAGTGTCTATGTTGTACATATGTTGATGATGTTTCAGTAGTCAAGTGTCTATGTTGTACATATGTTGATGATGTTTCAGTAGTCAAGTGTCTATGTTGTACATATGTTGATGATGTTTCAGTAGTCAAGTGTCTATGTTAATGATGTTTCAGTAGTCAAGTGTCTATGTTAATGATGTTTCAGTAGTCAAGTGTCTATGTTAATGATGTTTCAGTAGTCAAGTGTCTATGTTGTACATATGTTGATGATGTTTCAGTAGCCAAGTGTCTATGTTAATGATGTTTCAGTAGTCAAGTGTCTATGTTGTACATATGTTGATGATGTTTCAGTAGCCAGGTGTCTATGTTGTACATATGTTGATGATGTTTCAGTAGTCAAGTGTCTATGTTAATGATGTTTCAGTAGTCAAGTGTCTATGTTAATGATGTTTCAGTAGCCAAGTGTCTATGTTAATGATGTTTCAGTAGTCAAGTGTCTATGTTGTACATATGTTGATGATGTTTCAGTAGTCAAGTGTCTATGTTATACATATGTTAATGATGTTTCAGTAGTCTAGTGTCTATGTTGTACATATGTTGATGATGTTTCAGTAGCCAAGTGTCTATGTTGTACATATGTTGATGATATTTCAGTAGCCAAGTGTCCATGTTGTACATATGTTGATGATGTTTCAGTAGCCAAGTGTCTATGTTGTACATATGTTGATGATATTTCAGTAGCCAAGTGTCCATGTTGTACATATGTTGATGATGTTTCAGTAGCCAAGTGTCTATTTTTGTACATATGTTGATGATGTTTCAGTAGCCAAGTGTCTATGTTGTACATATGTTGATGATGTTTCAGTAGTCTAGTGTCTATATTGTACATTTGTACATAATATTTCTGCGGCCAAGTAACTTCTTTGACTGTAATTTTCCTTAGAACAAAACTGTGATTATTGTCCACAAAAAACTTCTACATTCTAAACCACATCTTTGTCATTATAACATAGGTGTTAGTTCCTTGACTAGTTGATCTTTGACCAGTCACACACGATGTGTGATGTGTTCAGTATTCCACCGGCTGTCTTTCATTCCCAATGTCGCCTGTATGTTGACAGGGTCTTCAAGGGGAGCAAAGAATAGTAACACTACGACCTACAAGGCATGTCGTAAGAGGTACCTGAGGTAGTGACCTGGGGAGGTTACCCTAGTAAATAAAAAGCGTCGCAGAAATCGGATGATCTGGCCTACTTGTAGGCGCGTAACTGGCACAACGTACAATCGCTCTTAAGCTCAGATCACATACGAATCACAAAGAGTGGTTAACTGGTGGTCTATATAGAGAGTTAGAAGAAAAACAAGATTGCAAATGTTCTACCAGTACTCAAGCTAAAACTGGGTCGATCGATCTATTAGCCGTTACTGTCAACAACAAAAAAAAGGCCCACCTCCACTATGGGAAATTTTATCACGCGCATTCTAATACAACAAGAAATATGGAAATCAAAAACAGATGCGGTCCAATATGAGAGGTGTCATGCAATAAAACAAGCAAAGTGCAATAAAACAAGCAAAGTGTAATAAAAACTGACGTCATACAATCAAACATGAGCGCTTTAATGAACTTGGCAACAACAAAATCCTCTCACACACAGAAAGTGCAGTTATAAAACAATAAGTTAGAGATATACATGACATGAACGTATGGGTGTGAAACATGGACATTTAATAAAGCAGTGGAAAAAACATATATTTGCTTTTGAATATAAATGTTACAGAAGAGTCCTACGTATATCTTGGACAGAGAACAGAACAAATAGACCTATCCAGAAAGAAGTTAAAATCAAAGAAAACTAGCTGATGCTATAAATAAGAAAGAGAAAATTGAGATATTTTGGACATAAAAAAAGACACGAAGGGTTGGAGAAGACCATCATGGAAGAAGGCATACCGGTAAAGAGAAGAAGAGGAAGACCACGGAGAAGATGGATTCAGGATGTGTCTGATGGTTTGAACATGACAGCTGCAGAGGCAGGACTTCTGGTCTATGAGAGAGAGAAATTCCAGAGGACTGTTGGGGTGGCAAAGTTCTGCTCAGGACAAGCTATTGGATGATGATGATGATATGAGCTCTGTAGAGAATAATATATAATCGCTAGATGTGCATTGGACTGAAAACCACAAAGTAAATGGAGATAATGGTGAATAGTACAAACAGTTATACAGCTCAGAATGCATACTTCAGATACACTTATCTTAGCTATCATCATCATGATGTTTCATGCCGGCTAGTGTTGGCTATCACATACCTTCACGAGGGTTACTATAGCGAACTGGTGATCGATTGATTGATTGATTGATTGATTGGACCATCATCATTGTACTTCGGTGTGTAACCATGTGTGATCGATGTCTTTTTTTACATAGGAAGATCTCAGCCGCAGTGTACGAACTCCGTAGCACCGGCGAGGACCCGTTGAAATTTTTGAAGATTGTAAGACATTTTTTTAAAATGTGTATGTTTCTAATGAATTTTGATCGGACAGCAACTTTCTAACTTGCTCTTCTCGATTTTATGCTCCCAAGGGTTCTTTTACGTGCTCATATTGAACCTGCGTTTTATCGTTTTATCGTAAAAACTCGTTTCACCTACACTGAGATCGGGGATCTCGGGAAAAAATATCCACTAGGGGCGAACCTGGTACCTTTGACACAAAGACAATTGCCTAACCTCTACACCACAGATACTCCTGCATACCTGCATGTCGTCTGAAGGTTGTGAGTTCGAAAACGGACAGAGTCACATGTGCAATTTTTTCATGAGATCTATAAGTTTGTTGCTTGAGCTACGTATTTCGTGCTTTGTGCAACAACTTCGGCATTTCTTCCGTTAGAGACAAAACCATATGGGGAAACCTGGTACAATGAGGTCAATCATTGGCCTTTAGTCCCTTTATATTTATCTTCACATCATTCTGTTGACATTGTTAGCGATCAACTCTGTTGTTGATGGTCTACCGAGCCATGATGTTAACTGACTCAGTATCCTTTACCTCTCTCTCCACCTCTCTCTCTCCACCTCTCTCTCCACCTCCTCTCCACCCTCTCCCACCTCTCTCCCCACCCCTCTCTCCACCTCCTCTCTCTCACCCTCTCTCCCCTCTCTCTCCACATCTCTCTCCACCTCTCTCTCCACCTCTCTCTCTCACCCTCTCTCCTCCCTCTCCACCTCTCTCTCCCCCCTCTCTCTCCACCCCTCTCTCCACCTCTCTCTCCCCCTCCCCTCTCTCTCCACCTCTCTCTCCACCTCTCTCTCCACCTCTCTCTCTCCACCTCTCTCTCACCACCTCTCTCTCTCCACCCCCTCTCCACCTCTCTCTCCACCTCTCTCTCTCTCCACCTCTCTCTCCACCTCTCTCTCTCTCCACCTCTCTCTCCACCTCTCTCTCTCCACCTCTCTCCACCTCTCTCTCTCCACCTCTCTCTCTCCACCTCTCTCTCTCACCTCTCTCTCTCCCCCCTCTCTCTCCACCTCTCTCTCTCCACCTCTCTCTCTCCACCTCTCTCTCACTCTCTCCACCTCTCTCTCTCCACCTCTCCACCTCTCTCTCTCCACCTCTCTTCCACCTCTCTCTCCACCTCTCTCTCTCTCCACCTCTCTCTCCACCTCTCTCTCTCCACTCCTCTCCACCTCTCTCTCCACCTCTCTCTCCACCTCTCTCCCTCTCTCTCACCTCTCTCTCTCCACCTCTCTCTCCACCTCTCTCTCTCCACCTCTCTCCACCTCTCCTCTCTCCCACTCTCTCTCTCTCTCCACCTCTTCTACCTCTCTCCACCTCTCTCTCTCCCTCTCTCTCCACCTCTCTCTCCACCTCTCTCTCTCCACCTCTCTCTCTCCACCTCTCTCTCCTACCTCTCTCTCTACCTCTCTCTCTCCACCTCTCTCTCTCCACCTCTCTCTCCACCTCTCTCTCTCCACCTCTCTCTCTCTCCTCACCTCTCCACTCTCTCCACCTCTCTCTCTCACCCTCTCTCTCCACCTCTCTCTCTCCACCTCTCTCTCTCCACCTCTCCCCCTCTTCACCTCTCTCTCACCTCTCTCTCACCCTCCTCCTACCTCTCTCCACCTCTCTCTCCACCTCTCTCTCCACCTCTCTCTCACCTCTCTCTACTCCTCTCTCTCACCTCTCTCTTCACCCTCTCTTCACCTCTCTTCACCTCTCTCTTCACCTCTCTCTTCACCTCTCTCTCCACTCTCTCTCACCTCTCTCTCTCACCTCTCTCTCTCACCTTCTCTCTCCACCTCTCTCTCACCTCTCTCTCACCTCTCTCACCTCTCTCTTCACCTCTCTCTCTCACCTCTCTCTCCACCTCTCTTCCACCTTCTCTCTCCACCCTCTCTCCACCTCTCTCTCCCACCTCTCTCTCCACCTCTCTCCACCTCTCTCCACCTCTCTCTCTCCCCCACCTCTCCACCTCTCTTCTCTCTCTCCACCTCTCTCTCTCTCGTTCTCTCTCTCCACCTCTGTCTCTCCACCTCTCTCTCTCTCGTCCTCTGTCTATCTCCCTCTCTCTCTCTATCTCTGTCTCTTTTCTCAACAATGTTTCTACTTGTGACTTAGTTGTTTGCGTTCGTTCTTATCAACCATTCCTTGTGATCTGTGGTTTTGCACCGAGAACGTGAGCCCTTTTCGCTCCGTTATAACTCCACGGCATGTAGAACAGGCACATCCGAATGTCGACCAATATATATAACAATGTGTTTTAATCCTTGTCTTGGCATTTTCTCTTCTAAACGACGACATCTTCTGTTCTACTTCACATTTCAACTCCCAACAGAGCACAGGTTTTCAACAAACTTCTTCCAGCTCTTCCTCTCTCTTGCCATCCCCACCAATTCTTTCCATGTTTTACCTATCCATTTCATATTAGTCTACAGCTCTCTTCTCCCGCTAGGTCTAGACCTTCCCCTACTCATCTTTCCCTGCGTGTTTCAAAACAGTACCTTTCTTGCAATTCTTCCGGTCGGTCTTCTCAATGTGTGTCCTATCCATCGCCAGCGTCTCTTCCTTAGCTCTTTCTTCACTGGTCATCATCATCACCAGGTGCCGTGCCAGCTGGTGCAGACGATCATGAATCTCCACAAATCTCTATCTTTGGTGTTTGCTATCAATTCAGATGTTGACGCTCTACTGTGCCATGAAGTCAGGCTATCCAAAATCCACTGGTACCTGCTTAGTTCTTTCTCTGAGATCTTCGTTCGTAATCTTATCATACCATCTCAGCCCCTCTATTCTACATAAGCATCCATTTATGAAAGTCTGTAGTGTTCTGATGACATATTATGTTGGATATACAATATTTCAAGGAAAGAAAAGAAAAGAAGGAATATATCCATGGATTTCTCTCTCTCTGAATCGTATCCATGGATTTAAATACTTGAAGCCCGCCTGACCAGCGTGTTCGTAGCACGTGGACTGCGGTGACTAGCCCTCTGTGTGTGCGGGTTCAATTCCGCTGGCAGAAAAGCCACAGGTTCCCCAGATTCACGGTGTTCGTGGCACCGAACCGAAGGTTACGATGTCCATGGCACCGAGCCGAAAGTTGAAACTCAAGTGCTTCTGGATCGGGGAAAAAATACTTTGGAATTACATGTTGTGCATGCATAACTGGATGCCTGAGGGACAGAACGAGGTGTTTAACCAATGAGTCACGAGAACCATCAGTACACATACACTTCGACATCTATTGGGAGAGACTGAGCACCTGACCAGGATCTGCCCAGTGCGCTAGGAAATCAGTTCAATAATCAATAACCGATGACCAATATTCGTTCCTCCCTAATACAGTAAACTATGTTGAGATCAAGACCACACTAGACTCGGTACAACAGAAATTACTGGGGTCTTAGTGCGCCGTAGTAGAGTAAAAA
>JADZMA010001150.1:0-24606 GCA_020796225.1 Arion vulgaris
AGGGGGTTTAAAACCCCAATAAGAAATAAAAATGAATGGTTTGACCTTTAAGCAAATTATCAATGCATTGCACTTAAGAGCAATGTTACTCCGATACAGTGGATACATAGCAAAGAAGTCCATCAAGGTGGACCTCAGAGACAATAGAGGTGATGAAAAACACTGAATCACCAAAACCTGTTCTGAAATCTCTTATCCTGACTATGAGACAAAACAGGTTAGAGGAAGAAATAAAACATCTATGCCACAATTGAGATCACTTATAATAGTGAGATAATGTATTAAAAAACTTTACAGATGTGCAAATATCCTAGTCTGCATGTCTGTACAAGAACCTAGCTTTGCTGCTCATTATTTCTTGATGGTGGAAAGATCTAGTTCTTAACAAATTTTCTAAATGTAAGTTGTCTTATTTCTAAACTTTTTTGGTCTAATCACTCCCTTTAGGTAGCTTTATTTGGGTATTTTTTTTCCTTGCACATTTGATCAAACCCACAGAATTGTTAATGTTTTTCCCACCAGATCTCTACCCTTTATTTCATACCTGTCAAGAGTAATATTTTACTTTCACTCCTTTCAATATTTCACTACCATTTTATATATCAAAATTTGTGTAGTGGGATTATTCATTATTTTTTTGGTTGTATAATGGTGCCCTTTTTTAATGCATTACCAAATTTATTTGAGTTTTATGTAAATAAATAAATAGAGTAAAATCTCTGGAAGACCTTCATAAATGGATGTTTCTAGAATAGAGAGTGAGATGGTATAATAAGATTCGAATGAGGAACTCAGAGAAAGAACTAAACAGATACCAGTGGAGAAAAGAGCAAGGAAGAGACTTTTAATGGATAGGACACACATTGAGAAGACTGATCGGAACATTCAAGACAGGCACTGTTTTGGAACCATGAAAAGAAGAAATGGGAAAGACCTAAATACCTGGAGAAACGGGATATTAAGATTATGAAAACATGAAGTGGAAGGATGGAGGAAAAGAGAAGGCTGGAAAAAGTTTTTAAGACCTGTCTCTTTTGGGAAAGTTCAAGGTGAAAATCTCGGGAAGGCCCTGAATGTGACTTTACATAAGAATCTAAAATTCCCATGGACTCCTAAAATGAGCAATGTGTGTGCTAAAGTCAATGCACAGATAAATCTCATTATAACATAATTAAAATAAATAGACAGTAAACAAGTATTAACTCTTTCCGCTTTGCCACACTCGCCAGGTGGAACCCTTTTGCCTTTACCCCAACTCGCATGGGTTGCTTCCCTTATAAGTCTTTCTAGTTTTACTTCTACTATTTTACTTCTACTACTTTAACCTTTATTCTATTGGGTTGTCAGTTTTCTTCAATTTAGTATATAATAATATATATATGTTATTTATTGAGTAGTTGGAATGTAATTAAAAACATTTTTTTATTTCCCCTTGAATTAATTGTTAAAAATTGGGGGAAATAAAGGGGCGTGGAAAGAGTTAAGGGCCTCTGGAAAAAAATTTACGTCCAGGACTCAAACCACAGACTTACTTCTTATGGAACCCATTCAGCCCTCTACAAAACATTTTCAGACCCAAACCAGCTATCTCTAAAAAAATATTTTTAAAAGAAATTTCCCAAGTCTTTTTCTCTGTTCTTTTGAACAGTTGACTAAAGAGCCCCAGAATGATCAAGTCGGATTAGATCAAACAGTGCTTGCATAACATCAATAACCCTTTGTGTTTGTTTATATATACGGATAGCATACAACACAAGAAAACACTATAACAGACAGAACACATCATTATATGGCTTAAAGTTATTTGAAAAAGTGAATGAAAAAGTTG
This sequence comes from Arion vulgaris, assembly GCA_020796225.1. Lineage (NCBI taxonomy): Eukaryota > Metazoa > Mollusca > Gastropoda > Stylommatophora > Arionidae > Arion > Arion vulgaris. Next base: position 1,829 of record JADZMA010001150.1, read on the forward strand.
GTTTTAGAACCTAGGAACCGGGAGCCAATGAATATGAGGAAGTACGTGGTTGAACCTGTTTTAGTAAATTTTTGAATGTTTTAATATTTGTTATTTCTTTTTTACCACATTCATAGGCTCCATCTTTCCTGGGGTTCAAAAAAATTCTCATTTCCACCCCAATTATCCTAAGAAAACGAAGCAAAATTTTTTCTTACATGTCATGAAAAGAAATTAGAAAACATGATACATGCAAAATCAATGGGGATGATATAGAAGACAACAAAAGGGGGAAATTCTTGACATTCTCAGGTCATAGTGTGAAATTCACTCCAAACTGGTGTCTTTCTCAGAACAGATCTTGTGTGATCTGATCGTCCTTTGGCTATATACCCGGTTGATATCATGGTGAAATTATAATGATCTTCTTCTTCTTCTTTGCTTTAGTTCTTTACCAATTTTAATCACTCCTTGTGATATGTTTGATCTTTGATAAGAACGTGTATATATTGCTTTGGTTTTGGTGGCCTCTAGGCATGAACTTCTACATTTAGGCCCATGTGCATCGATTTCAGCCAAACCTCCTTAAGTACCTTTTCCCGAATAACGGCAGGTAACAGTTGTTCTTTTTTTACAATTTGGGCAGTGCCTCAGTTACTATGATGAAATGATGACAATTTATTATGATGACAATGTATGTGAAAGTTAATTACAATACATCTTAAACTGTTGGAGAAAAAATGTAATGTTTTATCAATTTCTATTTCTCATAGCTAGAAGGAATATTCTGGCAAGAAAAACAAAACTCTGTTCAGTTTCTCTTTTTTGAGTTGAGAAAAAAAAATAAGTTCATTGAACTAAAAAAAATTCATTAAAACTGAATAGAATAAACACTAATAAATAGAAAATGTAAAATTTGACAAGGTAGATCATTCTGGTCCCAGAAGAATTCGGTCTTCAGTTTTTGTTCAGATTTTCTACTACATATGTATAAGAACCTTTTTAAAGGGAAAGTTTTGAAGAAAACATAAGAAATAAATTTACAAAACATCTCTGTAATAAACAAAGTTCATTTATCAAAATAGAACCTTGTCTGGGGTAAACTTTAGTTTATGAACATAAGATGGGGCAGTGATTCTTCTTGTCTGATGTGAGCTTTAGTTTAATTGAACATAAGATGAGAACATTTAATGATACTTCTTGTCTGATAGTGAGCTTTGGTTTAATGAAACATAAGATGACGTTCATGATACTTCTTGTCTGATAGTGATTTTAGTTTAATAGAACATAAGATGAGGAGGTCAATGATACTTCTTGTCTGAGTGAGCTTTAGTTTAATTGAACATAAGATGAGAGCGTGCAATGATCTTCTTGTCTGATGGTAGCTTTAGTTTAATAGAACATAAGGATGAGAACGGTGCAATGATACTTTTGTCTGATAGTGACTTTAGTTTAATAGAACATAAGATGAGAATGGTACAATGATACTTCTTGTCTGAGAGTGAGCTTTAGTTTAATAGAACATAAGATGAGAACGGTGCAATGATACTTCTTCTCTGAGAGTGAGCTTTAATTTAATTGAACATAAGATGAGAAGCGTGCAATGATCTTCTTGTCTGATAGTGAGCTTTGGTTTAATTAAACCCTAAGATGGGGCGATTGATGTATTCTTGTCTGATAGTGAGCTTTAGTTTATTGAACATAAGATGAAGCGGTACAATGATACTTCTTGTCTGAGAGCTTTAGTTTAATGAAACATAAGATGAGAACGGTGCAATGATACTTCTTCTTAGGTGAGCTTTAATTTAATTGAACATAAGATGAGAGCAGTACAATGATACTTCTTGTCTGATAGTGAGCTTTAGTTTAATTGAACATAAGATGAAAAACGTTAAATATACTTTTGTCTGAAGTGTGCTTTAGTTTAATTGAACAAGATGAGAGCGTGCAATATCTTCTTCTCTGAGGTGTGCTTTAGTTTAATTAAACCCATAAGATGAAACGGTCAATGATACTTCTTGTCTGGGGAGTGAGCTTTAGTTTAATAGAACAAAAGATAAGACGATTATGATACTTCTTGTCTGAGAGTGAGCTTAATTTAATTGACATAAGATGAGACTGTACAATGTCTTCTTGTCTGATGAGTGACTTTAGTTTAGTTGAACATAGATGAGGAACGATCAACTACTTCTTTCTGGGGAGCTTTGGTTTAATTGAACATAAGATAAGAATGTCAATATACTTCTTGTCTAAGTTGCTATTTAATAGAACTAGGAGAAACGAAATGATACTTCTTGTCTGAGTGTGCTTTTTCGTTTAATAGAACATAAGATAGTAAGTGCAATATACATGTGTTCTAATATGAGTTTTAATAGAACAAAAGACATCTTTTAATACACATTTGTAATTTCCCAAAATGATTCAAATTCTAGAAAAATGACAGGCTGAAAGTGAAATAAAGTCAGTTAAATTTGTATCAGTGTTACATTTTTATTAAATCTATCCATCTTTTTATAACATACTTGAGTTGCTCTGTCTGATGGTGCCTAAAATATAATTTATAATGCAAAAGTGTCTTTGTTCAATAGGAAAACAAGATAAATAAATTAACAGTTAAACTTTAATCTTCTTTGTGTTGAACAGTTTTAAAATTATGTGGATGACATGATATTATATATATATATATACATATATATATATATATAATAATTATATATATATAAGAATATATGTCATTTTGATAATTTATTATGTTTGTATATCATGTAATTCTTTGACTAACTTTATTATTTGTTTGTATATACATGTCATTCTTTGACTAACTTTATTATTTGTTTGTATATACATGTCATTCTTTATCTTTTTATTTTTTTTCAATGTCATTCTTTTATAACTTTTTATTTGGTTTTTCAATATCATTCTTTATCTTCTTTTATTCGTCTTATATATATTTATTCTTTGAACTTTATTTCTTGTTTTTATATATGTCATTCTTGAACTTTTTTGTTGTTGTTTTATATATGTATATATATGTCATTCTTGATCTTTATTTCTTGTTTGTATATAATCATTCTATGACTAACTTTATTAATTGCTTGATACCCTGCTTTAACTACTTTATTTTGTTCTATCATATGATGCTTTATGCTTTGGCTTACAAATATGTACCTAAATCTTTATTTTTGCCTTATCTGTATTTTGCTTTTTTACTACTATTTTAACTAACCTCATTACATTCCCTTTTCTCCCAAGCCTATATAGTCAATGTCAGCTGTTTTTATGAAGACTTTAAAACCCAGAGTGCTGGGCCCCTTCTAATTAGTAAATGTTAAACATTTTTGGAGTTCTATAAAACTTTTAAAATAAACAACACAATTTCATTGCCTTTTCAGACCTAGGATTGAAGTGCTGTCCTTCATTTTAAAGATCCTAGTGTGCAGGAGGTAGGACAAATTTTTTTTCTCCATGGGGCCATCAAGTGTAGGGTTGAACCCCAATCTTCCTGTGTCGTTGATGCAACGCTTTGCATTCGCTAATCGCCATATAAGCATTCAGTGTAGAAAAACTGAACCTTACAGTCAGATATAATCCTACTTCCACTATGAATTTGATCCTGAACATGCACCTACAAAAACAGGTGTATTCTTCTACAATTGAATCTCCAAACTTTAGTGTTTGGTTCTTAGTTTCTTAAACCCCTTTCATAGTGAAAAGTCTTATATATTGTCATAATTTGTTCAGTTGAATTTTGTTCATCTTCTTTTGAACACTCAATTCAGCCACTTTTCAACCACTCTGTGTGATTTGTATGTGATCTGAGCCTAAGAGCGATTGTATGTATTCAGTTATGCACCCTGTAGCCAGCATCCCATTTCTGCTTCTTTTTTTACTAGGGTAGCTTTCCCCGTCCTACATCAGTCACCTCTTCGACATGCCTTGGGTCTCAGTGGTACTATTCTTTGCTTCCCTTGCGGGCCTGGCCCTGCGGTGGTTTGTTCATCAATGGATCGTGTTCATATTCTAAACAGTCGATTGTTGTGGTGGTGTAACTACTATTTACCCTTAGTGTATAAATATAGATTGTATTCAGTTTTAAATGTATATAATGTTTTTAAATATCCAAATATGAATGTAAAATGGTCCCTGTATTCAGTATTCAAAATAATAGTTAACACATCAATTACCAGCAGCGCAGCATAGAGATCGTGAAATGTAACTAATTTGGCTTGTTATATTTCAACAATTCATTGGTAAAATAACATATCATTCATCACAACGTCAAATTAAGAAAAATAAAGGCCTACTTTACACTACTCCCAAAAAGGGGTTAAATAAAAAATAGGCACATTATTTTTTAAAACCTTTTTTTCTTCAAATTTTTGTAGTTAATGTGTTAACAAAGATATAAACTTGTATAATTTACAAAATTTATTTGTGCTTTCAGATGTAGTATATCACCTCTTCTTTTCTTCTTTGAACTCTCCATAACGACTTGTTAAGCGACTTAAGCGACTCTTTGTGATTTGTAAATGATCTGGCTGAAGAGCTTTGTCATTTCGATTATGCTCCTACAAGTAGGCCAGCACATCTGATTTCTGCACACTTTTTATTCAAATTGCTTCCTGTAACTACAAAGTTTCCTCTGGTTTCATCTTTATTTTAAGTCGCAGTGTTACTATTATTTGCTTGCCTTGAGGTCCCGGCAACACCAGGGGGTATAGTCCTGAGTTTTCGAATGTTTGATTTTTTCTTTTAAGCGTATGAATCTGCAATCAGTTAAATGCCTATTCTGATGTACATTGTTATATTCTATTTAGTTTCTATCAATCTTACCTAATAATTTATATTAAAATTTTTTATCTTGTATCAGTTCTTAGTATACATGCTCATAAAATCACATCTTTATCCACTCGTTTTAGGGAGTAAATGTGGAGGTGTAACTACCTTTACAAACTTCATCCATTTTGTATATTCCATTCCACTAGGGGTTAAGCCGGACCACATGGCGAAGCAAGTTCACTTACAACTCGCTCTGGACTCTCATTCTGTTTTGCTTTTTTAAATGTTGTTCTTGATATTTATCAATGATTATTGTTTAAGTTTTCCTGTGCTGGGAGGCTAAACATTTATGCAAGTACTTTTATAAACTTCTTCTAGTCTCCTTTAGGGTTGAAATATGTTATCAATTTTAAGTGTTTTTAATTTCATTGCTTTTTTCTCAGACAAACCATTCATGTGTTTTTCCATCATTTAATTGTTTTATATTTGTCATTTTCTATCCACCCCTGTCTGTCCCCGTCTGCCACGGGCACCCTGACCAGTGGAAAGAATCTTATTTGACTCAGGCCATTAAAGGGATGAAGTGACTGTTTTCAAGAGGGGACTGGTTCAAATCCGACACAACCATCAGAACTGTCTTATTTCATGAACCGCTAATCAAACTCTCCTGCTGCAGAGGGCTGGTCCTAGTCAAAATGGTCTAGAGATGGGGATAGGAGTCTCAAGTAAGTTGTTTTATTAAATTACTGATCACTATATCATCTTTCTATGTCCCCTTATTCGGGTTTTTAAAAAAAACTATCGTACTCCTGTAGTAAACAAAAAGTAAAACCCATACCTCGTGGGATATAGGGCAATACAGTTTAGGCCTTATTTTTTTGTGACCGTCGGCACATGATGGGTGAGTGGTCAGCATCCGCCGCCTTTCTTTCCCAGAGCATGTCTGGTCCAGTTGAGGCTGGGTCGCACTGAGCCCGTCATGGTGGGAAAAATTCCACGTGCATTGCGGGCTGAACCCAGACCCCCACCTTGCGAGCGAGTTCCCACTAACAACTACGCTCGCGGCTCTCACTGCCTGTGTCTGCTTTTAATGCAGTGTGGACAGGTGGGATGAAACCTAGGAATTTAATGGCCGCATGGCTAGTATAAAGCGGAAGCTTTCATGTTTCTGATTTTCCATTCAGTGAAACCCTAATTATATTCTCTGATATTCTGACATATTTTGTTTATATCTCTCCTATTTTTTATTTGACTTTGTTATTCCCAAATTTTGTCCCAAATATTTGTTGACCAAGAGAGAAGTGACACACAACTCTAATAGATTTTTTCTTCTCACCTAATTCTGGTCCCCTTTATTGTGTTTCCCAGCTGTCTCCAATCTAACTTGTTCTCCAATTTAGCATTGTTCTCCTATACCCTTGTCCCATATCCTTGTCCTTCACTCTGGCATGTCTCCATCTTCTTCTTGTTGGCTCGATGCTATAAATTCAGGCTTAGTGGAGTCTGGTTATCCCTTTTAGCTGATTTTCGAAAGCTCTTCCCATCAGTATGCTTCCATCTAACAATGTCCTCCCCATCTCATTGTCCTCAATCTGGCATTGTCCTCCCACTAACAATGTCCTCCATCTAACTTGTCCTCTTTACAAACACTGTCCTCCAATCTGCATTGTCCTCCCAGCTAACAATGCCCTCCATCCCAACATTATCCTCTTTACCAACATTGTCCTCCATCCTCCCAAACTGGCATTGTTCTCCCAGCTAACAATGTCCTCCCATCAAACATTGTCCTATTTACATTGTCCTCTAGTCTAACAAATCTAAGGATCTGCATGGAAAAATGAAATCAAACCCCTTCTCCCACTGTCAATAATATCTTTCTTCTTTTCTTTGCATTGTTATTTCGACAGTTTAATCCTTTTTTATATTTTTCCATTCCAAAAAACGTTTTCGTTTTGTTTTGGGGGGCCCCTAAATATAGATTTCCCTGCTTTAGGACTTAAATCATTCACCAAACCTCCTTATTCCCTCACAAATGGGGGCAGGTAAAGTGGTTCTATTTTTTCCCCCCAAATTGGGCCCCGTAACCCTCGGAAAAATTTCGGGAAAGAAATTTCTCTTTTTCCACCCCTGTGATTCGGGCCCAAAAAAAGAATAGTACCACTGAACCCGAAAACCCCCTTTTTTGTTTTCTATTTTTTCAGGCAGTCCGGGGAACCAAGTCAGCCATTTTTTTTTATCAAATCGATGAAACAGGTTAAACAATTGCTTCTTTAAAATTGTCATTCTTAGAAAAACCCGATTTTCCCTTTAACAACATATTCTGTCGGGAAAAATTCTATGATTATATTTTAAAGTAAAAACTTTTTGAGCAAATTTTTTGAGGGTCACTCCATTATTTTGGAACCTTAAAAAATTTTTTGGTCTACCCTAAACATTGTAACGTGGCGGTCTTCTTTTTCTCATAAATTTTCATTACTAAAACATTTTCTCTCTTCTAAAAAGACTTCGTCTGCAATTGTCAATAACCTAAAAACTTACCTTTTATCTGTTTTCCCCCCGGTTTTGCGGCGTCCCCAAAACCCCGCTGCATTTCGATCTTCTATAATTCTTTTGTCATTTTTTTGTCCGATATCCAAATCTAAATAAAAATTTTTTAATTTTCTTTTATATTTCAAACTTTTTTTTTTCGTTGACTTTTTTTTCCCGGTATCGGGGAAATTAAATATCCCTAAATCTATTTCCCAAAGTAACTTTTCCCCAATAAGCAAAAATTTGGCCCCGATCTTTTTAACTATTCAGTTTTTTAAAGTCTCATTTTTTGTATTGTGTTTTGGGTTAAAATAACTATGAATACAGTTTTTTTAAATTGTTTTTTAATTATTGTTTTTGTCAATAAAAAAACCACGGGAAAAATCTTTCCTGTATTTTTTATAAAGGGGGATTTTCAAAGATTTCTTCTTGATGTTCTGGCCCTGTTTAATCATTCTCATTTTTTTAAAACACCCACATCAAAAGTGTGTCTTTAACCTTACCCTATTGGGCCCGTTGTTATCCCGGTGGGGTGTTCGTTTTCAAGGCTTTGATTTCTAGGGTGGCCCCGGGTTCATAAACTTTGCTTATTTTTACTTTTGATCTCGCCGGGACGAAAATTCCTTTTATCCCTTCTATAAAAATATTTCGGGGCTTGTGCTTATCCTGGAACGTCTTCTTTAACCCGGAAAAATTGGGCCCCGTGTTCGACCGAATTTCCCTGGACCCATAAAAGGGGTTGTTTTATCTTTTTTGTTTGATCCGGGAAGGGAACATTCTCACCCTTTTCCTAGGCGTTTTTGGAATTTAAATTAAAACACGGCGGGCCCATCAAACAATGAGAGGTGTTTCAGTCGGCCTATCAGCGTTTTGAGGTTTTTCCCATCCCCCGATTTTTCCCGCGATTTTTCATCTCAACCCTTTGCCCGGTTCCCCCAAGGCTGGCATTTCCCGTTAGGCATCAAACCTCAGTTCTTCCGGGGATTTAATTTTAATCGCCGTCCCTTTGCGTTTCCCAGGGGCGGGTGTTTCTTATCCCCTAAGCAACTTGTTTTTTTGCCTAAACCCTTTCGTACATGTATCCCCCGGGCACAATCGGGGTCGCGCAATCTTCTCTCCCCCCCTTGTGACTTTTTTTACGTCCTTCTTATTTTTCCCCAAAGCTGGTTTCCCCCTCCTCGGGGTTTGACTTCTCCCTATGGGCATCTTTTGGGTCACTGGATCCCTCTCACCCATGTCGGCCTTTTTTTGCTGTTTCTTTGGTTCAGGGACTTGGGAAATATCTTGTTGGTGGTCAGGAATTTGTGCTTTTCTTTTTGCATCTTTTCTTTTTCGTCTTCTCCCCCCCAGTATTTTTCTCTCCCATCCCTCCTTTTAGAACCCGGAACCTTCTTTCCCCACCCCCGCGGGGGGTTGGGGCGGGGTCTTGGTCCCCTCCAAACCCGCCATGTTCCACCAGCCTCAGGGAACCTTTTTGCCCCACAGATCGTTTGCTGTATTTGTTTTTTACTGTTTTGATTATAATTTATCCAGTCACAAAATCACACAAGTGGTTAACAATGTCATCTGGGCGCAAGAAAAAAAATTCCAAACGCCCCTTTAAATAACGTGAAATTAGGGTTTTTCCCCTTTTTATTCTCACATCAATTATCAGTATTTTCCTTGTGTATTTTTTTTTTATTTTTCTAATCTTTCTTTTTTTTTATTTAATCCATTTTTTCATAATCGACCCTGTTATTTATAATTAAACAAATCATCAAACAGATGTTAAAATAAAAAAGCCAATGTTTGTTCCCTCAGCCCCGGGTTATAAAAAGAAAAAGTTTGGATGGGATGAACGCAGAAAATCAAAATCTCTTGGTGAGAGGGGGAAACCCCAAAAAGTCAAAAATGATTAATCTTTCGTTTTTACCCTCATTCTTCTTTTTTTTTGCTTGAAATATTCTCTATATATAAGTATTGTCTCTTAACCCCTTGCCCCATAATTTTTTTTGTTTACTTTCAATGTAAACTAAATTGCCATATCTGTCTTTCGTCTTTAAAAAATACAAAAGAATATAAAAACCTAAAAAAAAAGGTTAACAAAATTTCCCCTGTACTTTGTGGCTCACATAAGTTGTCTTTTTATTTTCAATTTCGTTTCACTAGGCCAGAAATTTTGTCTCAGTATATATTTTGGACTGTCTTGAAGTTTTCCCCTCTGTCTTTTGCCTGTACACATGGCTGTTGCCAATCTTGAATTTGTATACAGGGATTGTGAAATTTTTTTTTGTCTGTTCTAGGGTGCGGGGTGGCTTTTCTAATCTTCATATTTTGGAAAACCCCCTGTGTAGTTTTGGGGGCTTTCTGATTGATCTAATCATCTTTTTCTTCTGATAATACATAATGGTACATCGGTTTCTCTCCCCTTCCTTCCCCCCTTTGATCTATGTCTCATTTCCTATTACTCCACAGTAAGAATATTCCACCATGGCCTGGTGGATTTTTTGATTCAGAAAATAGCCCTGTAGCCCTAAAAATTTTTTTTTACTAATGTTTCCTAATTTTTTTTAAAAATATAAATTTTTAAAAGATTTTCTGTTTCCCCTGCCTGTGTTATCAAGTTTTTCAATTGGTTCCCCCTTTGATACTCATCATACCCCTGTTTTTCTTCTTTTTTTTAAAATGTTTTCTAGCCCACCCTTTAAAAACCATGTTCATAATTTTTAGGCATTCTTCATTAGAAAACTGAGGTAATGCCCATATTTACACCTATTCAATCCTTGTTGAATATTTTTTTCCCCCCCTATTTTTTGGTTCAGCCCCTCTCTAAAATATTTTTCAGTTCAGACAAAAGGGGATGTCATTTTGATAAGTCTGGGTTTTCTTGAAACCATTTGGCCTGGGAATAAAAATTTTTTTCATTCTTCCCATTCCCTTTCCCAATTAACCTCTTTCTGGTTGGAAAGGGGTTTGTAAATATAAATGCCCTCTCCTTGGGGGTTTTCCCCCTTTTTCTTGTCTTGTCTTCCTTCTACCCACTTTCCCAATTTGGGGTTAAATATATTTCATAGCCCCTAAAAAACCCTTTTGGGGAAACCCCTCAACAAGCTAAGTCCCTAAATGTGGACAACTCCCGACAAATTCTATCACTGGGAAGACAGGGGGCTGCAATTTGGGGAAAAAATCAAAATGTCCCCAAAATGGGAAAGTAACCTTTTTGCGGGAAATTGACCAAAAAAGAGCTCCCCTTTTAATGCCCGTCTTCCCCTTGTTGCACCCGGAAATTTTCTGCCTGTGTCATCTTTCACGTCTTCTTTCTCAGTCATTTTTTTCCCCCCCTAATTATCTTATCTCTTCTGTAAGTTTAATTTGATTGCTCTTCTGTACTTGGCGCCATTTTTTTCATGAAAATGTGTATTTTTGGATCCAATAGTGACCCCTTTTTAAAAATTGTGTTTGTTCTTTGGGGCTTTCCATATTTTCTTCCTCCCTGCAGAATGCAACAGTTAACTCTTCTGAATTACTATATTATTCTTTAAAAATTTTTAAACAAAAAATAAAAAAGTTTTCATTTTTTATTTTTTTTTTTCCGACTTGGTTTATTGCATATCGCCTGACTGTTTGACAATCCCCTGGAATCACAACCCCCGACCTTAAAAATTTCGCCTACCACTATGTCTTTTATCAGGGCACCCCAAAAACTGGGCAAGTTCTCGTAATGATTTGTATAATGAAAAAACTGGTCTGGGTTCTTGAATTTTTTTGTTTTGTCTTCATGTTGTCTCATTCTGGCAGAAGGGTTGCAACAATGTTAGTGATTTAAGTTTGATCATGTCAGACATCATCTATGAAACCTCTCTGTTGAAAATGGTTTTGCATCTAACACTTTTTCTCTCCCTCCTCTGGAGCATAGGGCCTCAACAGTTGTTCCACTTTTCCGGTCTGTGACTGTTTTTTTTTTGTCCTCCCAGGACAGTTCCCTCAGTTCCCCAAAGACTCCCTCTCCAGGGCACCGTAACTTTCTGTTTTTTTGGAAGGGTTAAAACGTTGCTTGTTGTTCTGGGGTTGGGGTTCAAAGATGCAGTCCCTGTACAATTTTTTTAGAACCTTATTAAAAAAATCCTTCCTCAAATTTGTGAGAACAAAAAAATACCTGCCTCAAATTTTTGAAGAAACAGAAAATACCTGCCTCAAATTTGTGAAGAGAACAAAAAATACCTGCCTCAAATTTTTGAAAAAAACAAAAAAATACCTGCCTCAAATTTGTGAAGAGAAAAAAAATCTTAAATTTTGAAAAACAAAAAAATACCCTCCCTCAAATTTGTGAAAGGGAAAAAGAAAAAGCCTCAAATTTATGAAGAGAACTGGCAAAGATTTTTGAAAATGAACAAAACTACCAATCTTTGAAAGGTTATAATTTGTTTGACCATAATCAGGGAAAATTCTTGTCTTTTTGTCCCCTGCTCGGGTTGTTGCCCATTGGGGGTTTTTTGTTTTTGTCTTGCGGGTTTCTTGGCTTGTGTGATTGTTATCTTTGCTCTTTCCAAATTCTTCCCCCATCTAACCCTCTTTTCCTGGTCTTCCTCTTGCCTTTCCGATGTTCTGTTGTGAAAACTCTGTATCTGTGGGTTTGGATGCATTCTTATTAAGTGGCCAAACCACTTCATTCTTTGTTTTTCTATGTAATTCAAACGGTTTTTTCCAAACCTTTATGCTGATTTATGATTCTGTCTTTTTTTGTGTTGTTGGTAACTTTTGGAACCACATTTCACATTAGTTATTTTTGTGATAGCTTTGCTCAAGCCCCTGTTTGGCTCTGGTAACCAAAGTAGGTAATCAGGAAACAGTCTGAATATAAAAATGTGCACTTTCAAAACCCACATTGAAGGTGTTTTTAAATTAACTCAAAAATAATCATACTTTTATCAATAACACCCGGATAAATTTATTCAAATGTATCTTAATCTCAAATTATGACGGATGGTGGGTATTCCTGTGGCTTCCCGTGAACTTGGGCAGTGATCCAGAGCTATTTACTGTGCTGGTACGTGTTGGGCTTTTTTATTTAAAAAATAATAATAATTCCTCTTGTCCGTTTACTTCTAGGGCCCGAATAATTTTTCCCTACCGCTCATCCCAATTTCCCCAATCTCCTCCATGGAATGAACCCCTTTCCTGCCCCCCCACAAAAAAATCGTTTCCGGGGTCCCATGACCTCTCTTTCTTTAACCCTTTTTCATCCCCCTTAATGCCTGCTTTTTTATTCATTGATGTTCTCCCCAAGTGTCCCCAAAAATTTTCCCTCTTCTCTTTCTTATAACAGTTTCTAGTGGGTTTAAACTATCTCAGACATATTTAAAAAATGTTTTTTGTTAAAAGGGTTGTTTTATTTTCATTTTAGAATCATCCCTTGGGGTTTTTCCTTCGGAAGTTTTTTTTTTAAAATTTAATGGTTAATACTATTGTTTTTTTTTGAAACTTTTATTTTTGCCTTAATTTTATTCTAATACTTTGGGATGTCTATTTTTAACTCCGTCGTGATCCCTTTTTAATTTTATCATTCTTATTTTAAAAACGCCTTTTTCAAAGCTTTTTTCGTCCCCTCAGTCCCTTTGGGCTCTGTCTTTTCCCTTCCTCGTGTCGATTTCAAAGGGTTTTTTCCCCCTCCTTCCTTTGACTGTCCCCCGACAATCAGGCACAGGTTGTTATTTTTTTAATTTATCATTGTTATTTATTTTATCTCTTAATTTTTCTGTAAAATAATTTTAATTATAATTAAGGGAAAAGTGAAACCGTAAAAAAAACGTATGTGTTTCAAAGTCAATAACATTAAAAGTTTTGGCCAAAAAGGGTTTTTAAGTAAAGGATACAAGAAAGGAAAAATTCCCTTTTAACAGTAGACATAACTAGAAATTGCAATAAATCCAGACTGTTAGGGTTTATTGTTTTTTTATATGTTATGTCTGCAAAAAAGTAACTTCCCTTTCCTTTCGGGTAAAAACCTTTTAGGGCCCCTTTTTTTTTTTTACTAAAACACTGTCTTTGTTTTTTCATGTTTCTGGGGGGGCTGCCCAATAGTTATATTGGGTCGGCCTGCTGGTGGGCCCTCAAGCCAGGTTGAACCTATGCCCGTTAAGGGCCCCGATCTTACTCAGGCGTAACGTGAGTGCCTCTGAAGTTGGGAAAATCTGACTGTTTGGGGGAATACTAAAAGTACATTGAACACGCTGCCAGTGTAAAATAATTTACTGTGGGTGCTGCCATTGTAAATGGAAAAAAGATTTTTTCAAAAAATCAGTTTCAGAATGAAACCGTCTGAGTTGGCGGGAAAGAAAAAAAAAAAAAAAAACCATGTTTGTCATTTTCTCTGTTTTACCAGTATTCCCTTTTATCGATAATAATGGATCTCATTTTCATTTTAAAATTGTTTCAAACATAAATATACAAATTAGGGTTTTTCATCTTTTTTCAATGTTTGTCCAGGGCCTCCTGGTAAGTTCGAAACCAAATAGGGAAAACCCTTCCCATTTAGAATGGGGTCCACCGCTCAATGCTCAAAATAACAACCCTGGGATCAGGTGTTCTGTCCAGATAAAACCCCTATAGTTCAAAGGCAATCTGTCTAAAATTCTTTAATACAAAAAGACTTAAAATAAAAGTAAACCAAAAAAACAAGTACTGTGTTTTCAAAAACAAAATTAAACAACATTTGGCCAAGGCCTGTTCAAGCAAAGATAAACCCGAGGGGCACATTTACCTCTTTGCCCTCTTGAAAAAAGAATAAAATCCAATCAAAATTAAAAAAGCTTATAACTTGAGTGAAAAGTCTGGCCGAATGGATTATTCAGGCTACCATGCGTTCAAACCCCCTTTTAAAGGGCCCAAAAGTTTTTTTCTGTCAGGGCATAAAAAAAATTTTGACCTAAACAGTTCGGCAATTGCATTTAGTCTGAACCTTTAAAATTTCCCACAGGCTCATTTTCATCTGTTCTACACCCCCTCCTAAAAGCGGTGTGCAACAGTAACAACAGTTTTTTTAGTTTTTATAACTCATACACTGAACATTGTCATGACATTTATGGATCTGTGTGTGTTGTCATATCCAAAGTCATTTTTTAAAAGGACAAGGTAGTGAAGGAAATGACAGATATGGATAAACTAACCAAATATAAACAAGATCCTCTTCACTTCCAATCGTAGCCTTGCTAACATTCCCATTCTTCTTCTTCTTATTTTGGGCCCACTATAATTTAAGCGTAGTCAGGCCTGGTATGGTTCTTCTGACTGATTTTTTATGAAAACCTCCATTCTTTTTTGGTGTCATTTTACCTTAAAAGGCATTTTTCTATTTTCAGGGTACATTTTGCACTTCTTTTTCCTTTTCTAATGCTTCATATCAACCACTTGTTAACCACTCTTGAATTTGTATGTGATCTGACCCTAAGTGTGATTGCACTGTCCCGTAATGCTCCCTAAAGTGGTACACACCCAATTTCTGAGATGTTTTTTATTTACTAATTGTATCTTCCTGGGCCCCTACCTCAGTCGCTTCTTACAACATGCCTTGTGGTCGCAAAATTACTATTGTTGCTCCTGTGAGCCGACACACTGCAATTTTGCATAATAAAAACCTGATTAAATCTGAATGTTTGAAGAAGTATAAATAACGTTATATAATTTAATCAATACACTATACATCAGATACATCTTGTCTTCAGTTTTTAAATTATAACTTTGTTTGCTTCGGTTCCACTATTGCGGCTGTTTATTCATATTTTCCCTAACACTCACAAGTAATGTGAACTAAACAGGCCTTTCCTAAGTTCAGGATCAGTGCAAACAATGCCATGAATAGTGAACCTAGTAAGCCATCACCATATGTGCTATCCTAATGAATATGGTAAGTATTATTCTATTATAGTAAACATTAATAAAATAATCAATTACGATCATTGGAAGCCACAGAGATGTGGTTTACAGAAGAATGTTGAAAATTCCATGGACAGAAAAGAAAACAAACGTGGAGGTTTTAAATCAGGTCTGCACAAAGAACCTTATCAAAAAATAAGAATCAGACAATCAAGGTCCTTTGGGCATATAATCGAAAGAGAAGGTTTAGAACATTTGGTGACGGTTTAAAATTCAGGAAGGAGATCGGGGAAGACAGAGGAGAAGATGTTGGATGGCCTGACATCTGGTTCACAAAATATCGTCAGAACGATTACATGCACAAGCAAAAAGGTTGTGGAGGACATGTCGCCTCCCCCAAAGGCAGACCATGATTGATAAACATTGTTACATGGGCCCCTTTTAACCTTTTTCCTTTATGATAGTTCATTGTTTTCTCGTACTACAATTGGGTATCAAAAAAAACACTGGGAATATTATCCATCAAGTCTCATTGTCAAAGATAGGTATAGATTTAACACCATAATCACCATGGTTGAGATCTTTAATCCTTGCTTCATTGCTATGTGCGTTTCAAATGATTTTCCGGAAATTTAATATCTCTAAACCCGCTTGACCGTAATTTGTACTTTGCTATGATCTAATGATATAATGTCCGAGGTTGATATTTTTACTCAATAATAACGTATGGTTTAAATTTTTCTTTATGTAAAGTATATAAAGTGAATCCCCTTAGAACCATATAATGAAGTATTACCTTCATTTTGGAAAGATTTTCAAGTTACGACTTCCCGGTTTTCACTGGTTTTCCCGATTTTAATCGCTTTATCCCAAAAATTATAGAGACCCTTCCCGGTGTTTTAATTACAATTTCCGTTTGTTTTTTCAGGCATAAGTGTTTCAAAGCGTTTAGTATTCTAGATTTGTTATACAATGGGTTGAAATCAAGTTTCTTACACTGCATACAGTGACGGGAAAATGTATAAATATTTTATCAAAAGAATCTAATCGTGGAAAACTGTATGGGGTATATCAATCTGACAGAGAACTATGCATGTTTAGCAAGTAAAATATCTTCATAATTATAATTTAATGGAGCTGTCAGTACAGTCATTACTTGACTCAAGGCAGAAAAGTAATAGAAAATTTTTGAAGGGATGTGATTAGAAGAAAATTTGCAGAATGTTGATTCAAAGCTTGACACTAAAAGCTGAAAAATTGGTTAGAATACACAGCATTGATGTAGAAATCAACTTATGGAGAACTGTTGAAGCATCAGCTTTCTTAGGAAATGCAGCTAATGGAGAAAAGTCATCTAGAAGCGCATTTAGTCGTCTGAAGTGTATTTCGTGAAATGGGAAATCGTAATCAAAATTACGATATTGTGTATGTGGATGAAACCTGGATCAATGCTCACCCCACTATGAAAAAAATTGGGAGTTATCCCATGGAACAATTAAACGATATGTACCTAGTGGAAAGGACAACGTCTGATAATGGCACATGCAGGCAGCAGACAAAATGGGCTGGTTAAAATACTGAACTTATTTCACTTCCAATTTCTCCGGACAACAGGGATTATCATGCCGGGGAAAGACGGTAACATATTTAGGTTTGGGTTAACATACTCTTCTTCGTCCTAGAAAACCTTCCTGTTGTAATGGAAATCATCATACCACAACACTGTTAGAAAGAAACAAATCACATCTTCGAAGTACAAAAAAAAACTATAAAACTTTGGCTCAGAAAGAGAACATTCCATTAAGAGGGTTTTGAACTGAATTTTTCTATTTTAAACATCTGAAGAAGTTTTCCAACAGACAAGTTGATTCAACAGCATGGTCTGTATGTTTGGACTCCTTATCATTCCCATGTAATTGAATCATTTGGGCCAAAGTTAAAGGACTGGTAGCAGCTGAAAAAAAACTTTCCAAACTAAAACAATATGGGAAAAACATGTGCCCTGTGAAGATGACCCGAGATTATTGGTGTAAATGTGAGACCATGTCTTAAAGGAAGGAGGGAAAAAGACTGCTGGGACCCAAAAATGGACTATGCGTTGGGGCAGCCAGAATAGTCATCAATATTTAGACTCATGGACTCAGAATAATGGTGAACCTTTTATGATTTATATATATGAGTTATCTGCCGAAAATATGTGATTTTTTTTTTAGGTAATTTTTTCTCAACACCAAATAATTACTGTTTAAAAGAAACAAAGATGCGTTGCAAAAAAAGTACACTACCCCAACATTGAATTTTAAAAATCTTAGGACATCAGAAATACACCCACATGCAAAAAATCATGTTCATCCATGCAATGAATATGAGAAAATTTTGAGTAATGTTGATGGAATGTTTTGATCGCCTATAGATATTTTCTAAATCACCCATGGAGAGGCAAGGTTTTGACTAGGGTTTCTTGATTCCCGACACCTTGTGCCTAGCGTCTGGAAGGATCATTGTTTATCTATTTTGTATGTTCTGTTTCTTATCTTCTCTGTTTTAATTCATTAATATTCTTTCTCTGCTTGTCAGAACTAAGTGAAGAAAGGGTGCCCCATGTGTGATGTGGGAAAACAACTTTTGACAATGACTTTACAGATCTTGGAAGATAGGAAATAAGTTATTTTGGTGGTGGTTTTCGTTTGGAAGATATTACCTCTGAAACGGAGAAGGTGCATGGCGAGGGACACTTATAATAAGAAAGCAAACCTTCATGCAAAACAGTCAGAATCCCGTCAAGGCTCCCGAATTCATTGCGGTGAATGCAGAAGAAGCGAAGGTAATATGAATCTCAAGAAAACAATAGCCTTAATTTTGTTTTATGATTTTTTTATATTTAAAACTTATTTTTAGTTGTCAATAATTCAGGAGTTACAGTACAGGATTATGATATAAACTAATACAGTAAAACCTGGTATAATGCATAAGCTATATTCTCATGTTAAGGACAACTACAGTAAAACTATGTAGCAATGTGGAAACATGTAAAAACAAAGTACTGTAGTTTTAAAGTACAAAAAAAATTTGTACAAAAAATGACTCTATAACTACAGTACTTCTTTTACCCGAAATTATATTTTCCAAACAAAACTTTCTTAATTTTTTTAAAATCATCTTTGAAAATTAATTGCCAAAAATCACTGACTCTGTTGCACTGTTGCAGGCATATCTCATTCTAGATACAGCTACCAATTACACTACTATCACAGCTCATGGGAACTTCTTCTTTGATCCTACTCTTTTTTGCCAGACTGCAATGATGCAGCTTTTTCAGGGTCACCACATGGGTGTAGGGTCTGGTTGAGTCTGGTCAGAACCTTGATTTCTGTCTGTTCACCACATCTTCGCTATCATAATCTAAAATGCCAGTGGTTACGGGCCCAAATTTGGGTTTCAGAATAGAACCATTTTCCCTGCCACACATTCGTAGGCGACTAAGAGGTTTCTGAAATGGATGCCATGTCCTAAACATTGAAGTCTTATGTTTAGGCCTACCAAACCAATGTCAACGTATCACGTTCTTGGCAAGATCAAACATATCCCCAAGTGATTAAAATTGGTCATAAAACAATGCAAAGAAGAAGATAATCTAAGATTTTGCACCTACTCTGTAATATTCTATCAGTCCACTCATTAATAAATAGAAACCACTAACATTTGTTTTGTTTTTCTTCTCGAACTGACAAATTTATTAAGTCTTGCAATTGCTGACATTGATAGTTCTAGTTTAGATCCTTTGTGACTCATATTTTTAATCCCATTGTATTCAACAGAAAGGGCGATTTTTAGTTGTTCACGCTGTGTGCAAAAATGTTTTTGAATCAAGATGTGGCCAAGTTGGTTACAAAGAACTAACAAGAAAGGCGCTGAGATTGGGTTCCAGTCAAAGTCTTCCCGCAGGCCCACCTGGTCAAGTATTTGACCTTTTGAAACTCAGCTCAATATTCATCATCATGGAGATGTGGTATGAGAAAATCAAATCTAGATGTTATCAGTATTTATTGAGACCCATATTTTGTGTCTCCATAGATATCATTGTATTTATTGCACATTGTAGTGCTTTATGTAACTAAATTTTAAATAGTTCATCTGGGGGCGGAATCAGCTATCTTCTTCTTGCATTGTCCGCTATGAATTCAGGGGTAGTCAGGCTTGGATGCACTTCTAGCTGATTTTTGCATGAAGAGCATGCTTTCTTTATTATCAGTGTCCCCCCATACAGCTGAGCAATGTGTTTTTTATAATCTAACATATTCATTAGTATGAAATATGTTGTGTGTATTGATTTTTTTGACAAGTACAGGGGTTTAAATAAAACGATGTATTTTATAACTTAAATGTTTTGTTAATTTGTAAAAATTGTTAGTTGAGATAATTACATAAATTTCTGTACAAATGACAGGCCCAACTCAGGGTTTTGAGATATTTGTGGAACATCCTTTGATGAGCTCATAGCTGCAGAATTCTTGGCATGCTGTATACCCGCCAATGTATTGCACATTTGGATGTCAAAGGGAGTACAACTGCCATATTTACAGTATTTATATGAATTCTCTTGCAAACACTAGTTCTAGTTATGCAGCATGTACATATATTTTAGCTATCATTTTCAAATACCCACTACATACCCAAAAAGCAAAAATATTTCCACAGTCATACATACCCCCAAAATGGACATAAATGGGGCATCCACTCAGTGGTTCCCGGGACCCAAATTTGGGGTGTAAAGAATAGAACCACTGTTCTGCCACACAATGTGGAGCGCTAAGAGGTTTGGCTGAAATGGTTTCGTACCCTGCGTCTAGTCATCGTTTGGGACTAAAACCAATTCCCGGTATCCCGTTCCTGGTAGTCAAACATACCCCAGAGTGATTAAATTGGTCATAAAAGAAGAAGAAGAAAAAGGGCAACAAAGTTGACCAAATCGTCAGCTTCATATGAGCCAACAGACTATCCTGTTTATCTGAGAACTCCTGCGGGTTGATGAACTACCTCTACAAACTCAAGATCTCCCACATGAACAAATCTTCAACACACAGGAACTGAAACACTAACTCTTTCCTTTTATTTCCTAAATTTTTTTAAAACAGTTAATTCAAAGTAAAAAAAAAATTTTATTAGTCAACTACTATCAATAAATAAACATATATATATATTATTATACTAAATTGAAAAAAACTGGACAAGCAATAGAATAACAAGGTTAAAAGTACTAGAAATAAAACTAGAAGAGACTCTTATAGGAACAACTCATGGCGCGAGTGTCGCTAAGCGTGCGCGGACTTCCCCGTGGCACAGTGTTTCGGCAAGCGTGGAAAGGTTACCTCCCCGATCAAACCTGGTCAGAGGTAGAGCTGAGTGAATGCTACGAGGGCCAGACCCGGAAAAGACTGGGCGTTGTCCTCAACAAATCCTGAATATCTAGCGCCAGTTTATGAAAGCAAAGAATAATAGTTGTTCCTTGACATTAAGAACAAATAAAAAAAACTTGGATAAGCAGGAAAACAAAAGTAATAACAGCTAATCAGGCAAAATAATAAGTATTTGTGCTGTCAAAGAATATAGAAAGCAAAGAATGTACAGTGCTAGTACCATAGAGAGACTGCTTTATTTGTAGTTCAGTCGGATCCTCAAGGATATTCTCCTATGGGATGCTTCTCTCAAAGAACAGTGGAGGCGGCCCCCCTATTTAGAGACAGTAAATGTATCTTGAAGGGCTGCTAAATGAATCCTACGCAGAATGCCTTGCCGGGCAGATCAGCTGAAGACAGGCTTTAAAATGGTCTTAGAACTAGGAAATCAGATTAAAACAACCTAATATTTTTTTATGTCAGGAGGCGCAAAAAAATCACAATGAATCTACATCCATTGTCTCTCAAATCAAACAGGATGCCATTATCATTGATAAACAAGTCTTCTATCATGGTACTTATCTATAATTTTTTGCTTTTTTTTTCTGTCATTTTTCTTTAACGCTCCTATCGACCACCTGTTAAACCACTCTTTGTGATCTTGCGAAGAGTGATTGTACTTGTCCAGTTATGTGCCTACAGTAGGCCAACATCTGATTTCTGCTACACTTTGATCTACTAGGATGCTTCCCTAGGCCCTTGTCCCCCCACTACACATGCCTTGTAGGTCCAGTGTTCTCTTCTTTGCTCTCCTTGTGGCACCGGCAACCACGGACAAACTCTGTCTCTTGCTGTCTCTTCTTTTCCCTTTTTAATATCACATAATTTTGAATATTATTTTTGTTGATTAATCCATGATTCTATCAGATCAAATTATTGGTTTAATTCTGCATCCAAGATTTGAACATATTTTTTTACAAGACAATGTTACATTTGTGATTTATAGTCTATCAATTGACATACTATGCATTTACCAACTTTTAAATGTCAAATGTGAGTAAAATCATGTGATCTCTTCCCTCAGCCTGAAAACTTGATGATTGAGGCGCCCCTACTGCAATGTGCTTGAGCTGGTGATTTTGGAGATGCCAGACACATTTACAATAACTATTACATTCACCTATGATGGGACATCCAGAGTTTACCAGTCCAGAGGTGGTCAGTGGGACACCAGTTGGATTGTCTACTGATATATGGTAAATATTCGCTAATCTTAACATTGTTCTCTAATTACATTGAACTGTATATTCTTTGTTCATTTTAGACTTAATTACTCCCAATCAACATTCTCATCATCTTTCTAAATTCAAAAAGTATCAGGGTGGTCTCTGTGGCTAAGTGGTTCGTCCCTTTCCTTGCAATCTGAAGGGATCGTTCAAATCTGGACCATGCCCGTTCTGTTCCAGAGCTCATTTTCAGAGACCCTAGATTGTTGCGAGTTGTTGCTTGTGCAATACTCTACACATGGGATCCATTTCTCGAAAAGGACCGAGCCATATGGGTAAAAACCTGGGGAATAAAGTCCATCCCCGACTTAAATGACTTTTTAAATTCAAATATTGCAATTTTGTCTGTGTTAACTAATGCAATATGCTCTTACAGCTGATATTTCTTATCCTTTCTGCTTACAGGGTGTTGGGTTTGTTGTATGTCTTCTGAGTGGAGTGTCTCCATTCTTAATGAAAGTCAGGAAGAAACATGCTCAATATGGTTTACATGACTTCTGCTTTCCCGATGAATACTTTGCTGGCATTTCAGCGAGGCCAAGGATCTTGTTCTTCATGTTAATTAGAGTTGAGGGAAGGGATTTAAATTATTTTCTTGTTAGTCTTCATTTGTCTTCCATTGACTTTTAATTTAAAAAGTAATAATAACCGTGTAATAAACCTAATTCCGTCTGGTTTATTGAAGGGCAAATATTTTGTTCATATTTTCCTTTCACCAAAATACACATGATAGGGGATATGGTCACATCACATCAGCAGCCTTTCTTAGTGTTCCTTTTATTATTGAGACTGGATTGACCTGATCTGAGAAATGTTTGCAGTAGAAATCCACTGAAGATCAAATAAAAAACCCCCTGTCTAGGCATTAAATACATTAACCAATATGCCCACGGTGGCTATGAATATTGTTTATTAATTCATCATATTCAAATGGGCCCTTTTTTCCCCTTTAAAAAAT
>JADZMA010001151.1:0-24594 GCA_020796225.1 Arion vulgaris
AACCCTTCTATTTGTAAATCTAACATTTTAAAACTAATTTCCTTTAAATCGGGTTAGACTTCACATGACTCGGAATCTCTTCACAGAAATGGCACACCACCTGCCAAGAATATTGCATGAAGCACGAGCTTCTAGCTAGGAAACAATCATGGGATCTCTTAAAATAATGCATTCATAAACAGAGCAGCATGGACAGAATTGAACCCACAGAAATGTTATACTTCTTCTTCTTCTTCAAACGCTCCATATCGATCACTTATTAACCACTCTTTGTGATGTGTATGTGATCTGAGCCTAAGAGCGATTGTACTTTGTGCCAGTTATTCGCTTACAAGTAGGCCAGCACATCCGATTTCTGCGACGCTTTTTTTTACTAGGTAACTTCTCCTAGCCCCCTACCTCAGTCGCCTCTTACGACATGCTTATAGGTCGCAGTGTTACTATTCTTTGCTCCCCTTCAGAGCCCTGGCAACACACGTGCGAAATATTATACTAATATTTGTGAATATTTTCCCAAAGCCACAAACAAAACGGATCTCTTTCAGAATCTCACCTGCCAATGAATAACAACATTTGGAGATGACACATTGTTGACAGCATCAGTTACATCTAATAGAAAGAGCGTGTACAGTTCATCTGTAATCAAGAAATAATAATAGTAATAATAATATTAATAATAATAATAATGATAATGACGGCTTTAATTAAAAGAATAATTCAAAAATTAAAAATAAATGACCATGACCATCATCAAAAAGCTTGTCCTGAGCAGAACTGTGCGACTCTAACAGTCCTCTGAAATTTCTCTCTCTCATAGACCAGATGTCAGTCCCCTGCAGCCGTCATACTGAGCAGAACTGTGCGACTCTAACAGTCCTCTAGAATTTCTCTCTCTCATAGACCAGATGTCAGTCCCCTGCAGCCGTCATACTGAGCAGAACTGTGCGACTCTAACAGTCCTCTAGAATTTCTCTCTCTCATAGACCAGATGTCAGTCCCCTGCAGCTGTCATACTGAATTCATCAGTTACGTGCTGAATCCGTCTTCTTAGTGGTCATCCTCTTCTCCAGGCAGAACAAATTTACTTCCAAACTGTCTGCCGCGGAATTTGAACCAGGTACGCATGGACTGTGATCGAGTTCACAACCACTTAAGCTACAGAATCCCACATTTCCTTATAAGAAAACACTTAGATTTACCTCGAACAAATGTCTTCAGGTTCATCTTGATTAACGAAAACTTGATGTAAGGCTGGTTCCGTGTGTACAATGGCATGATGGGAGTTGAGTCCAGAGGGTCTACTGGTACCTCTGTCATCCTGGGATAAGTAAATGAGAATAAATATGAAAATATGAATAAAAAACAGCGCATTTTTGCTGCAATACTGTTATAAAAAGTCTTTACTCAGACTAGAGTCTAGAGACAAGATAGTTATAGAAAGTAGCTGAGTTCTAAGACAAATTCAACAACAGCGACAACCTAGAATCAGTGTTACACCCAGATCAACACAAAAAGCCCTTCACATGGCTACATCAAGATCAGCACAAAGTCCTTCTCTTGGCCACATCACGATCAGCAAAAAGTCCTTCTCATGGCTACATCAAGATCAGCAAAAAGTACTTTTCTGGGTTACATTCAGATCAACACAAAGTCCTCGGGAATTGAAACAGATACCAGAACCAGAGCCAAGGGAAGACCAAGAAAAAGATGGATATACAATATCAAGACCACACTAAATAAACACGGATATAACACAACAAGAGCGACTCAGCTGGCCCTGGGTGACAAATTAAAGCGCCAACCCCACGCTAACGACAAGAGTGACCAACCAATTCAATCATCCACATGAGGAAAGACAAGAGACAATAAATCAGAATCCAATACTTAACAAACAGTCCGTTCTTGGACTAGACCCATGCGACATGGACATCAGAAAAAAAAGAACAATACGTTCTGATATAACCAAAAAGGACATCCATCTTAGGTTGAAAGTGGCTGACTCGGCCACATACAGACTCAATCCACCACCTAACAAACAAACAAACAGACAAATAAACAGACAGACAAACAAACAAACAAACAGTAGTACTCACATCATCATCGTGTGCTGACAACAGGAATCAAAATGAGCTTCGGGACTAATGTAGGTAACGGACACAATCTTCTCCAGCCGTGTCAGAAATGTTCCTCGGTAGTCGCTGTAGCTGTTATCAGCTGTTAAGCTGTACTCCATAACTTGTAACGCTTTCATGACATCTAGCAGGAAGAATGGATATTTATGGAGGAAACAAGTGGTCGATATGGATGGAGTATTTGAAGAAGAAGAAGAACATAAAAGAACACAAAGAACACAAAGATCATTAAAACACAGAAACTGTATGATAACGTGATTCTAGTACTTTTACTATAGGCAGAAATCTACTTTTAACTCTTTCACCCTTCAGAAACGATACCGCCCGAGTGGTTACCGGGCCCAAATTTGGGGTGTAAAGAATAGAACCACTGTTACCTGCCACGCATGTCGTAAGAGGCGATTAAGGAGGTTTGGCTGAAATCAGATGCATGTGTCCTAAATGTGTAGAAGTCTATGCGTTTATATATAATAATAAAAACCCATAACCCGTTAGGGTTGTAGAAGTGTCAATGTGGAGACAGCACAAAAAGCACACCATGAATCTATGTCTTTAACTCTTCGAGCGAGTGTGGAGAAACTCTGCCCCGACCAGCTCTTGATGTTGTCAAACCAGGATTTTCTCGCCCTCCTTTCTTTAGGGGCCTATACGTTTAGGGGCCTACCAAACCAATGTGCAACGTATACATGTTCTTGGCAAAGATCAAACATATCACAAAGAGTGATTAAAATTGGTCGTAAAGAACGAACGCAAAGAAGAAGAAGAGGAGAAAAAACGATATAAAGATCAATAAAACACAGAAACTGTTTGATATCAACGGGATTCTACAGGGTGTTCAAGACAAAAGCAGCCTGTGAATGGAGCTAATCTAGGCATATATGTGGAACTGAGAAGGTTCAGTTAGCGACGTAGTATAGGTCAAGGTTGTGTGATGGTGTGTAATTGTAGTGTGGAAAGGGGCGATGAACAAATGTGACGTAGGACAAGCTAGTCAGAACCAGTTTAAATAGTAAATAGACGAGATGCAATGAGTACCTGGCAAATTTCTGTTTATCACTTGGCTGCTTTTAAGTTGAACACCCTGTAGTACTTTTACTATAGTTAGAAATCTACTTTTAACTCTTTCACCCTTCAGAAACAATATAAAGGGCCGCTGTAAATTTTAAGATCAAGCGAATTCTGTATATATTGCAAGTTTGACTTATAAGAAAAGATCAAGAAAAAGATTCTTCTTCTTCTTCTTTACGTTCGTTCCTTACGATCAATTTTAATCACTCTTTGTGATATGTTTGATCTTTGCCAAGAACGTGTACGTTGCACATTGGTTTGGTAGGCCCCTAAACGCATAGACTTCTACACGTTTAGGCCACGTGCATCCGATTTCAGCCAATAAAAAGATAGTTAAATGACATAGCAGAATAGAGTAAAAAAGTGGTTACGCCTTTGCCTTGCAGTCGAAGGTCGTGGTTCGAATCCGGACAACGCCGTTCTGTTCGCAGTGCGTTTTTCCAGAGATCTCTAGGATTGTTACGGAGCTACGGAGTTCGTGCTTTAGGCAATGATCTCGGCAGGTGGCATGCCGTTTCTGCGAGAAGTGACTGAGCATATGGACAAAATCCCGGTGTAATGAAGTCAATACTTCGGTTTAAAAACCTTTATCAAAAAGCAAAAATAACTATCACCCAAGCCACTGGAGCAGCGCAGAAAACAGAAAACCACGACTACCCGGTAGCAGTGTGACGACACTGGGCAACAGTCCGGTAGCAGTGTGACGACACTGGGCAACAGCCCGGTAGCAGTGTGACGACACTGGGCAACATCCCGGTAGCAGTGTGACGACACTGGGCAACAGCCCGGTAGCAATGTGACGACACTGGGCAACAGCCCGATAGCAGTGTGACGACAGAAGAATGAAAGAAGCAGAAGATTATTCTATTATCTATCATCCACTCTTGCACTTTAATTTACCTGGCTGTTTGGACACCAAGTATGGACAATTGTTGTAAATATTCCTGTCCACAAAATACTGGATACTGTAAGGTCGTGGTAATAATGTAACCAATAGCAACGGTCCTAGTGAGGAAAACAAATGTGGTCATTTAAAAATAATACAGAAACAGGACAGGGTATTAAGAAAATACATAAAGATTTCATATTTACATGGCGAGGAACACAACCAGGCGAAAACAACAAACATGGAGTCGGTTCGTTATTGCCCTACTGCAGCAAAATTTATATTAGAAATAGAGTATAAATCAGAAAGAATTATCCGTATCAGAACAGCGCAAGGTAAGAGGAAAGTAACTTACATACAGATTTATGCACCATGCAATGACTCATATAGTGAAGAAGAAAGAACCACATTTTTTGACGAATTAAGTGAAAACATTAGTGAAGTCAACAGCACTGACAGCTTATATATTATGGGCGATTTTAACGGAAGAGTCGGCGAGCGAAGAACACCATGGGAGACACACCTAGGACCATTCAGCGACACAACAACGAAATGCAACAGCAACGGGAACACCTTCTTAATATAGGCAGAACATGATCTATTTATCACAATACATTTACCAACATAGGAGAAGCCAGATATTAACCTGGTATAAATGGAATAATATTAATCAAGCATCACAGATCGACTTTATACTAGCAAAAAAGAATGAAAGATGGAGAATACAAAACGCTAGAGCCATCCCAAATGCAATATTAGACTCTGATCATAGACCAGTGGTACTATTTCTACAAAAACCAATTAGAAAACAAGACAGGAGTACAACTCAACAAATTGAAATAATAGATATTGAAAAGTTAAATAATAATGAAATTAGGAATCAAATTGAAGGAGCAGTTACATCAGCCTTTAACACCCTAGAAGGAGTAAGCAACATAACTAAAGAATGGCAAACCTTCAAAACAAATATCATGGAAATAGTGAAAGAAAATTGTGGACTTAAAAAGTTAAATAAGCACAGAAAACACACAGCATGGTGGAATGCAGCAGTTAAAAGGTCTATACAAGAAAGAAAAGTGTTTTCACAGGTGGCAAAAGTCAAAATTGGATGAAGACTACACCAAATACAGAACAGCTAGAATGTATAGTAAAAATAAAGTAAAGTCATCAAAATCAGAATCTTGGGCAAAATATGGAGAACATTTAGCTGAACTATGCACTAAGGCACCAAGAAAATTTTACAGAAGCATTAAGGCAATGAGGCTAAGAGAAGAACAATTCAATCCAGTCACCATTATAAATAACAAGTCTAGGAAACCTCTAACCAACAGCAAAGATATTAAAGACAGATGGAAAGAATATTTTACGGAACTGTTAAACTGAGAAACACAAGGTACAGAAACATTTCAATTGAAACATGGAAAATACCAACAATTGAATATCTTAGAACTGAGTTGAAATGGCACTAAATCAAAGCAAAAGAAGGAAGGCAGCAGGGATAGATGGTATAACAACAGAAATGTTACTTGTGTGTAAGACAACAGCAATAACATGGTGACCAGAATTTAACATAGCCTGGGAGGCACAAGAGGTTCAGATGACTGGCAGAGAGCTATTATAGTCCCAATATGGAAGAACAAAGGAGACAAAAGAGAATGTGAAACATACAGGGTATCTCTTTGAGCCAAATAGGAAAAATGTTTAAAAATATTGGAGCGAAGAGCAAGACATATATTAGAGCCCCAGTTAAATAGCCAGTTTGGGTTTAGGAGGGGTAAGAGCTGCACAGACGAAATATTTACACTAAGACAGATCTGCGAACAAACAATTGAATACAATCAAAGTAAACAGCTTATATTTATAGACCAAGAAAAGGCATTTGATAGAGTAAACAGGTGCAAACTATGGAAGATCCTTGAAGAATATGGCGTCCAAGGACAACTATTAGGTAACATCATGGCCTTATATCAAGATAGCCAGAGTACAGTAAGAACTACAGAAGGAATGACCGACTGGTTCTCCATTACATCAGGTGTTAGACAAGGTTGTGTCCTTTCACCACTACTCTTTATCGCATATAGGATAAAATAACTCAAGAGTCGAATTCAGATAATGATGAAATAAATGAACTGCTTTTGCAGATGATCAGTGCCTGATACATCAAATGAACAAGATCTACAACATCATATTGACACTTTGAACAATAATTGTGTGAAACATGACATGAAAATCAACAACACTAAAACAGAAATAATGAATATGGAAGAAAACATAATAATCTAGACATCCATGTCAATGGCACTAAAATAAACCAAGTGAAAGAATTCAAATACTTAGGAAGCATATTCACAGAAGACGGAAAACTAGATAGAGAGATAGAGGCTAGAGTACAAAAGCAAATGCTGTAACCTACCAGCTAGCCCCATTGTTAAGGCACCCAAAATTTCACAGGCAGCTAAGAAACAAATGATCAACAGCATTTTATACCTACTTTGTGTTACCAGAGCAAACATGGACATTGAGCAAAGCGCAGTCACAAAAAATACTACATGTGAAATGGTTGCCTGAGAAAAGTTACCAACAAACAAGAAAAGACAGAATCACCAACATCAGCATAAGAAAGAAAGTTGGCACAAAACTGTGCTTGAATTATATAGATAAACAAAGAATGAAGTGGTTTGGCCACTTAATAAGAATGCATCCAAACTCCACAGTATACAGAGTCTTCTACAACAGAACATCGGGAAAAGAAGGCAAGAGGAAACCACGGAAAAGATGGTTAGATGGCGTAGCAGAATCCTGTGAAAGAGCAAAGATAAAATCACAAAGCCACAGAACAGCGCAAGACAAAAACAAAACCACGACACTGGGCAACAACCCGGTAGCAGTGTGACGACAAAGAAGAAAGAAAAAGACAGAAAAGAAGGGACGTTTCGACTCAAATGTCTTTTTTTACAGCGAATACATAATTAATACTGAAAACATTTTATTATTTTTCCCATCACCATCATCATCTTTTTTTCACCATCATCATCATTATCATTATCATCATCATTATCATCATTATCGACATCATCATCATCATCATCGTCATCTTTATCATCATCATCTTTACATGATACAAAGTGGTGACGATGATGATACTGATGGTAACGATGACGATAATGATGGTGATTGGGATACTGCTAATAATAGATGGTGATTCGGATGATGACATAAAGGGCTATGGTGGTGGTGAAATACTTATGATATTGCTGACGAGGGTGATGAAGAAATCATGATACCGACGATATTGATGACAATGGTGGCTCGCAAGGGGAGCAAAGAATAGTAACACTGCGACCTACAATGCATTGAAAGAGGAAACTTCTTCTTCTTCTTCTTCCAACGTTTTCAGACATCGATTTGTATACTTTTAAAGTAGTTAGTGGTCAACCGGAGTCCATGTACATCTCATAAGCTTGTCTTGGACTGATATGGGATTGGCCATGTGTTTTTTCTCTGTTCCATGTCTTTGGGACATTCTTGCAGTATGTGTTTTCTCTGTCATCTTGTTGGTGCCAATGTACATATGTCAGATGGGCCTATTTATACTTGTTAAACAGATGGTACCTCAGTCTATTGTGCCCTGTTCGTAGACAAAAAATGACAACCTGTTCCTCTCTACTTAGTTGGTGGTAAGCATCGTCCTTTTCATGCCCTGGGTGATCTCTCAGCCATTTGTTTTTGTAGGCCTTTTTTACCCGTACTTTTGCTTCCTCATATGTCATACTGGTGTCTGTCTGTGGTAGCCTGCTTCCTGCTTTTGCCAATATGTCTGCAGTCCCATTTCCAGGTATTCCGCAGTGAGATGGTATCCACTGTATTACCACTCTAGAGAAGATGTTGCATACTTGGTGTAGTGATGCTTCATTTCCCTTTCCCAAGTTGTTATCGTCTTCATTTTTAGAGCAGTAATTACAAGGGGCATCATTAAAAAAATACCAGGTTTTCATTTACATGTTCCTCTGACACTATGGCTTCTGCTGCCGCTTTTAGAGCCTCTGCCTCTGCTCTGTAATTGCTGGAGAACCTTCCTTCGCCAATTTAGCTTCCTGAGTTTCATGTCACTGAGCACTATGAGGGCTCCTCCTCCTCCATTTTCAGTTGCATTTGCTGCAGACCCATCTGTGTATACATGGGTCCACCTGCTGTTAGGAAAGTGTTCCTTTAGGTACTCGGTGGCCAGGAGTTTTCTTTTTTCACTTGTTTTTTGGGTTTTTTTCCTACTATCCCTGTGATGTTCTCATTCAGCTCTGGGAATTTTGTATCTTTCCATATCTGTCTTGTGTTGTTGTATTTTAGTGGTTTGGGGGTAACTTCAGCACATGATGGTTGTTTGCTCATCATCATCTTGGTTGTCGCTGCAAAGTTGGTTAGTTTTAGTCTGCCCTTCCTACCATTCATTCTGTGGTACATTGGGTGATCTTCTAGTCTCTTGAATTTTTCTGCTTGTTTTTGTGCTCTGCTGTCTCTTATATCCTCCATTGGTTGTAGGCCGGTGGTCTTCTCCATTTCCTGTATTGGAGTAGATCTCATTCCCCTGTAATAATTCTCATAGCTTGGTTCTGAACACGGTTGATTTTATTGAAGTTGGATTGGGGACAGTTGCCCATGCAAATTCCATAGTCCAGTGTCGGGCGAACATATCCCAATAAAGCTTCTTTAAAACATTGTTATCTGCCCCCAGGTTGTGCCAGCTAGTTTTTCATGATTGCCATCCTGGATTTTGCTCGGGTTTTGTGTTTTTCAATCTGAGCATGCCATGTCATGCGCTGGTCGAAGGTGATTCCAAGGTATGTGGGTTTTTTTCTCTGGGAGCAATATATGGTTATTTAGTAGGAGCTTTGGACTTTGGGGCTTTGTTGATAGGGAGAAAATCGTATATGTCGTTTTCTTTTCATTTGGGTTTGATCAGCCATGTATTGGACCATTGGTCTAGGGATGTGAGGGCCTGCTGTATTCTGCTTGTTGCAGCGGTAATGCGCTTCTCTGATGTCCACAGGGCCAGCCATCCATCAGGGGGTGGTGGATCCTTCTGGAGTTGTTCTCGGTTATGTCATTGATGTATATGAGGAACAGTGTTGGCGACAGTACTCCACCCTGAGGAACTCCTTGTTCTAGTGTTGTTTTCCTGCTGTGAACTCTTTCACTTGCACTTTAGCAGTTCTTTTTCTAGATACTGTGATATCCATTGCATTCGTCCTTCTACTAGGTTTGTCAACTTCACTTTTAGGGCCCGCCTTCCAACTTTTTTTCAAAAGCCTTCTTCAGATCTACCCATACTGCCGTTTGTTTTCCCCCTTGAAAGGCATCCTCATCTCCTGGGCGATGTATGTCATTGATCTTCTGTAGATCTGTGTTTGAAACCTGCTTGTTGGGAGTAGCAAGCCCTTTTCTTCCAAATGCACATTAGTCTGGTGTTGATCATGCGCTCTAGCAATTTTCCTACGCAGCTCAGTAGGCTAATTGGTCTATAACTGCTAGGGTCTGTGGGATCCTTCCCCGTCTTTTTTTATCGGTATCAGTATAGCTTCCTTCCATTCTTTGGGTATAACGCCACTTTTCCAGCTACAGTTAAATATTTCTAGTAGCTTCTTTTCGCTTGTCGTCCCATTTCTATTATCATTTCGTTAGTTTATCCCATCCCTTGCCTGGTGATTTTCTTTCTTTAGAGAGCGTAATGCTTTTTTCTAATTCATGTATTGTGAATTTAGTTGTCATGTGTCCCCGGGGACCTTTAATGAGGTCGTGAGCCATTGTTCTTCTTTTATGGTTTCCTCCTTCTTCAGGAACATCTATATGATTTACTTTTTAAAGTGCTCACTAAGATATTGGCAGCTTGTTTCCACTTAGCTGTTCATCATTCTTTTGATGGTGATTGTGCTTGTATTTATTTTCTTGGTTTAGTGCCCTGGCTAGTTTCCATAACTTATTTCCATCTCTGTCTAGGTTAAGGCTTTGTGTTTTTCTATCCAGCTGTTTCTAGCATTTTCGTTTAGTGTTTGTTTGTATCTTGCCGAGGTGGCTTTAAGTTTAATGTTTGCTTCTG
Source organism: Arion vulgaris (assembly GCA_020796225.1). Classification (NCBI taxonomy): domain Eukaryota; kingdom Metazoa; phylum Mollusca; class Gastropoda; order Stylommatophora; family Arionidae; genus Arion; species Arion vulgaris. The sequence goes on from JADZMA010001151.1 coordinate 10,178, forward strand.
TTGTTCTTTCTATTTCTGCAATGTTTCTTGCTTTTGTTAGTTCTACTTCTAGTTGTTCTAATTCGTCCTCCCGAATGGGCTGAGTTTGGTCTCGCACCTGAGGATGGACTCGGTGGCTGCTTTGAGGGCTTTTTGAAATCTGCAACCCCAGCTTTTAGCATACTCTTGGGATGTTTAGGGTTCAGTATAGTCTGTCAGGAGTGCAAATTTCAACCAGTCTGCTCGTTTGTAGTTCCATCTTGGTAGCAGCTTTGTTTCTGTGGGAGTATCAACATTTCGGCCAGCTTTACGTCTGTGATTACTTCCTGGGGTTGGTCCAGCACCATTATGTCAATTTTGTGGTGGATGTCACCTGTGCTAAAGGCCAGGTCTGGAGGTGGTTTTCCAGGTTCTGGAGTAGTAACTAGGTTTATCCTCAGCATTGCTGATTAAGTGTAGGTTGCTGTCTATCTCCCAGTCCTCCACCTCATCACCTCTGTTTTTTTATCCTGGTAGCCCCACCGCTTGGAGTGACTATTAAAGTCTCCCTACTACTATGCAGTTTGTTGGTATTATGTTCATGTTCTCCAGTACTAAGTCTTTGTTTGGGGGGCAGTAGATGTTATAGATCCGGGTGCTCCCAATTGGGTTTGCTGTCTATCCCTACAATTTCTGACTGTCTACTAGCACATACTGTTATTTCTTGACATGCAATCTCATTTCGGGCGAGGATCAGGACTCCACCTTTGCGTCCTTCCCTGTCTAATCGGAAGGTCTGATATCCTCTAATGGAAAATCTGTGGCTAGAGTTTAGAGTGCTCTCTTGTATGCATGCTATGTCTATCTGCTCCTGTTGTAGATATTTTGTTAATGGGACCTTCTTCTTTAGTACTCCCTCTGCATTCCACTGCATAATGTTGAATGTTCTATGATTTGCTTCACTAGTGTTTGTCCCTGCTAACTGTCCCTGGCTCGGCGGCGTGGATCGATCACTCCTGCCGTCTGTCGAGACCTGGCTGACCACTACTCTTTTTTGTATACTAGTCGATGTCATCGTAAAACGAATTGCGCTGCACATTGTGCACCCGTCTTCTGCGGCGTTTCTGTCAGGCTGCCCACCTTTAGCCTTAATTTATTAACCTACAAGGCAGCAGGTTGGACTCGCACTTAGCCCATCGCCACGCGGTGCGCTACCTATCGATAATAGGTTACGCTATTCTCCGATACGGCGCCGGCACGCTCAGGGCCACAATGTACGGTCAGGCGTTTGCTCTGACCATACATACACAAACACGGACACTAATCAACACGTTTTATCCGCTTATAGTAGCCAAAAACCGCGTAAATCACACCGCAATCACAAGAAATCGTGCACAGTTTATCCGTTAGGAATTTTCACACCCGACATGTTGGCCGTAAGAGGAAACTGAGGTAGGGCCTAGAAAAACCACTAGTAAAAAAAAAGCATTAAGAAATCAAAATGTCTGGCTTATTTGTAGACGCAAACTGGCACAGGTACAATCGCTCTTAAACTCAGATCACATAAAATCACAAAGAGTGGTTTAACAAGTGGTCAATATGGAGAGTTCAAGAAGATGATTATATAATCATGAAAACAGTCACCACTTATCCATTTTTAAAAAAACACCAACAATTTGTTGCATCCCTTCCAGATTATTCTCCTAAATAAAAGTGTCCAGGTAGTAATGTCCATTGTTGACCATAATTGCTTTCATTATTCTCTTTTATTGTCTTAATTCACAAAGTTCCGGGTTGTTGAACAGAGAAAAATACAAACGGGTTTCTTGTGTTCCTGCAGGTCCCATGAAGGATACACCTCCTGACATTATGGAAGAAATATTCATCATCAATCAAAAACAATGAAATATTTTCTTTTCATCTAAAGTCATCATTTATGGGGAGTTTTCTGGTATGTATATATGTATGGCCTTTTTTCTTAACAGACTGTCGATTGGCAAGTGTTTTACTGTGACAAACCCTTTAGTTTTCAATTTTCCCCTTTCTTTTCAGCCATACATAAGTCTCTTCTCAAAAGACTCTGCGCCCTTGCACAATATCGTTTACCACGAACTCTGTCATCAGTTAGTTTCTCCCATGTGCTGGGACCAAAGAAACGTTCTTATTAAAGACCTGCAGACACCCTTATATCTGAGCAGCGGCCATTTGGTGCCTCTTTCCTCTGAAAGTTCACAGAACAACATGTGTTCTGGTATCGACAATTTTCCCATTCTTCCACATGCCCCAACCATCTTAGTGTCTGGCATACAAAATCATCATTTGAGAAAGTTCTCTGGATACAAAATCATCATTTATGAGAAAGTTCTTGGTATACAAAAATCATTTTTATAGAAAGTTCTCTAAAAATCATCATTATGAAGTTCTGGATATAAAATCATCATTTATGAGAAAGTTTCTGTATATAAAATCATCATTTATAAAAGTTCTCGTTACAAAAATCATCATTTATGAGAAAGTTCCTGGATACAAAATCTCATTTATGAGAAAGTTCGGGTATACAAAATATATTTATGGGGTTCTCTGAATAAAAAATCATCATTTATGAGAAATTTCTCGGGAAAAAAATCACAATGGAAAGTTGTCAATATAAAACACTTTATGGGGAAAGTTTGGAATAAAAACTATTTATGAAAAGTCCCGGGAATATAAAATCACTTTATGAGAAAGCCGGGAATATAAATACATTTATGAGGGGTTTTCAAGTATAAAAATCATATTTATAAAAGGTTGACTAAATGTCTAAGTTTAGCAAAATTTAGATCAAATATTAGACAGTTCCCTACCAGGGGAAGCCAGAAATCATCCAGATTCCCCCAATCAAAAAAAGCAGACGTATGACCAGAGTGGCTCCTTCGGTCCCGAATGTCACTGTCTCGCCAACCCGGAGTCCAGAAAAATTGTGGTGTTGCCCGACCCTTTGTTATGACGGATGAGTTGAACCAGTGCCCAAAATGAGGGCAGAACCTAAAGGGGGAAGTAAAAAGATAAGGCAAAAAAATGTTAAAGAAATTGTGGACGGGGAAACGTCTTTTTTAAAAACGAAAAAGAATTTCAAAAATCCAATTATCTCCAGAACAAAAAAAGAAGAATTATGGAAAAAAAACAAAGAATTTGTAAAAAAAAATGGAAAAGAAAGAAAAAGAGAAAAATAAGAAAGTTGGTCCCCCAAAACAAAATAATCGATTAGAGGCCCCATTAGACGATATAACTACCAAAAATTTTTCAAAAAACGGGAAAAAAAATTTTTCAAATCTGCAAAAGGGTTTCTTCTCTCTCTCTTTTCTCTCTCTCGCGATCACCTAAAAGAGAAAAAGATCTCCCAAAAAATTTTTCAGGGGGAAATCTGAATGGCCCCAGCATGGGGGGTTTTCGTAATCTTCAGCGCCTTTTGGGGGCTTTGGTTTACCTTTCCCGGGATGTGCCCGGGGCCCAGCCAGGTTTACGGGGTTCCCCTTCCCCGTTAGCCTTGGCTGCCCCCAGCCGCCCTCAAGGCAGAGGATTTTAACATTTGGGACACCTTTTTGATTTCACAAACCCCCCAGCCCCTTTTCCCATGAATGGGAGGAAACAGGGGTTTTTTCTTTACCTAAAATTTAGGCCCCAAACTCAAGGTTTTTTTCCATAAAAAAAGGTCTGAATGAAAAAAATCTTTTTTTGGTCAAGAAGAGGTGGAATTTTTCCCTAGGAATTGTAAAAAAAAAAAGATTTGAAGGAATGACGAGAACAAGCAGCCCACCTCCCGAAGCCCGGGACAATTTTAGGGAGGCCCAAACAAGGGGGCTGGAGTCGCCCAGAGGATGGACCCAAGGTTGGTTCTTTTGGCCCAGGAGACGAACCGAAAAAAGCAGAAGAAACAGGATGCTGTCCCAAAATATGGGAAATTGGGAAACTTATCAACGAAACTGATCTCCCTTTTGGGAGGTTGAATCGAACCGTAGAAATTGTTGTATTGGCGAGTGAAGTTGTTGGCCGCAAAGGGAAGAATGTTGGTTTTGGGGGGAAGAGAACCCAATAATTCCATCATTTGGAGGGATTCTAAAAAAAAGAAAGAATAATTAATACTTTTCTTCTGCGCTCCAATTGATTTCGATTCTAAAAAGGACCCATTAGCCTGTTTTATCACCCGTTTAAGTTTTTTTGGGCCCCATTTGGGGGGATCTTCTTCCAAGCGCATACGGGGACAGTTTGGGGGGTTTTCCTATGATTTCGCTTCCCGTTTTGACCTCTTCCAGCAGTAATTTTTGGGCCACTTTGTGATGGGGTCTGATATTCTTCGGGAGGAAATTGAGGCAGATTCCCCGGAACCTATCCCTTTCCCCTTTTTTGGATTCGTTGACCGTTATGCCCGGGGCCTGGTGCACCCGTTTTCGCGCATTTGTTTCGGGTTAGATTCAGGGGAACATGCACCGTTTTTGAAATTTTAGTCGCCTCAACGGGCGGAAAACAGGGTTCATTCTTTAACCTTTGGGCCCCGAAACCCACTGGGGAAAATGATTCATAGAAAAAAAAGAAACATGACTGAGAAGGCGAAAACAGTTTCGTACAACAGGCTTCTTCGTTTCATTTGCAGTAAAAATGACCAGGCTCCTGTTATGAGTTTTTAGTTGATTTTTGAGTGGGATTGTTTCTTTTGTCAGGTTCCCACTAGAAAGGCTTCTTCGGCTTCGGGGGAAACAGAAATCAAGAAGTTCTTTGGGATAAAGGGCTGCAGGTTTATTTTCATTTCCCCGTGTGGGGGGGGGCCCGAAAGGGGAAGAAAAGAATAGTACAACGCAGCCTCAATGCTGTCGTAAGAGGTGACTGATGTGCCCTAGGATGCTCCCCGAAATTTTTGATGTCTAGCCACTTGTAGACGCATAATGGACAAGATAATTGTTTGGGCTCAGATCACAAAAAAGCAAAAGAGTGGTTGAAAGTGGTCGATATGGAGCTTTCGAAGAAGAAAAAAGCCATTTGGGTTGATATGTGAGCATTTATAACCCCAGGTGAATAAGGTTAAGATGACGGGACGGTATGAATGAATGTTGTTTTCGGATGACTTTTCCCGACATTGAGGTTCGAAGAAGAGATCGGTTTTTTTAAAAACGGGGAGTTAGGGATAGATACGGACGCTGGAATGGGGAAAAAATTGTTACGAATCCACCCAACGATTTCGGGAATTTTGGGAATTAACGTTTCAAGTAGATCTGGATCCTGGGGCTGAGAGAAGAATTTTTTTTTTCTCTTTCTCTCTCTTTTTTCTCGATCCCCCCCGACCGATGAAAAACCCAGATAAATTTTCTATTCAGGGGGAATTGATTCATGCACCCTTTAGTTTGGTTTTTTATGTCCATTTTCGCACAATTTGGAGTTTCACCCCCGGGATGTGCCCGGTTTGAGCTTTTAGCGGTTCGCCTCCGTTCTGTAGCCTCAGTTTTTTACGGTTTTAGACCCAAAAGGGAAACCCTCAAGAGCTCCAGACATGCTTTAAGTAAAGTGGTTCTATTCTTTACACCCCTTTTTCCCTGAACCCACCCCGGGAAAGAATTAGTTTAAACACTGAGTCACCGGAACCCAAACAGTATGAAATTTTTTGACATCTGTGGGAGAGACTGCCCCATGGGTCTCCCAGGGGGGGAAGAGGTTTTTTATAAAAAAGAATCTACCTGAGAGGAGCTCCCACAACACTAAATAAACAAGGAGATTTTTAGTTTTGGTCGAAGAAAACGGGGATTCCCCCCCTAAAAAAGAAAAATGTAAACCCAAACCGGGGGGTTGAAAAAAGAACAACAAAAAAAGAGCCAAAACGAGAAGCGGGATGTTTGCCCGATCACCGGGAACGACGGATAAAGATGTGCCCGTTATGACAGGGCGTGTATCGGTTCTTCTCGGGTTCCCCCCGAGCGTGTTTCGAGCGTTGACAGGGGGAGCCCCCGGAGGCGGGTTAATCGGGCCAAAAAAGTCACACTCCAGATTTACAGTGTTCGGGCACCAAACCCGAAGGGAAAAGAAAACCATACGACCAAGGCCCAGCCCGGCCGGATGGGGAAAAAGGGGGCAACCCCACGCCAACGCCGCAAACCGTTCGCGCTTCCGCTGAACGCCATTCGCCGTACGCCGGATTGGTTGTTTCTTTATAATCTTTTATTTTTTTAAACTTTTTAATTTTTGATATTCAAATGGGGTTGCCCAGTTGTTTCAAATTAGTATATTTAAAAATTTTTTTTCCTCCAAAATTGACCGAAAGTTTCCCCCTTGTCGACATCGAACCCTTCGGCCGGTAGAACACTGAAACGAAATTTGATTTTTCCAGCCCCGGGGTTGAACCGGCCCTTACAGAGGATAGTCCTATTATATAAAGGATATATATATATTTTTTATTTTTTTCGAGTTGTTCGATTTTAAATGTGTTTTTGGGGTGACTTATTTTAATTAAGTGTTCAACTGGGGGAAAAAACTGGGAGGGAAGAGTATATGATATTGATGATGTGACAAAAACATTTGGGGGGTGTTCGTGCTGTTATTTCCCTCACCAAACCAGATTGTAGAACTTTCCTGACACCCTTTCCCCCGGGGGTATCTTTTAGTGTTAATGGCGTATTGGACCTAGGAAAAAAAAATAAAATACTTTAAACAAAAAGAGTGGGGCCCTCATTAAAAAGCTTATCCGATCAGAACGTTGTTTTTAACAGTCCTTCGGGAATTTCTTAGATCGATTTCCAACCCAATCGTCAGTCAAATCATCGCTTTCATGAATATCTTTCCGTAGTCTTCTCATCTCCCCTTTTCAAGAATCCTTCCTTCCATTATGTTCTTCCAACCCCTTCGGTTTTTAAATGTCCATAATTTTGTTTTTTCCCCACTATTTTAATCACACCAGGTGTTTTCGGGTGCAAGGGGGGCAAAAATAGAACCTGGACCAAAGGATTCAAAAGAGACTGAGGAGGGGTTGGGGTTTCCCTAGTAAATTAAAAAAGGGGAGAAAACGGATGTGCTGGTTTTTAGGTGACAACTGGCAAAGTACACTCCTAGGGTCAGATCACATAAAACCAAAATTTCCAAGTGTTGAGATGGAGCGTTCATTAAAAGAAGAACAACATCCCTAGATATTTTCACCCAAAGGTAATATCCCGAAACCACCTTTAAAGAAATCCTAACATTTTTAACTATAGAAGGTAAATCCTTAGATATTTATCACCGGAATAATATCTCAACATTTACCATGAGAAGGTAATATCCCCAACATTTTAATGTAGAAGGTAATATCCCAGATATTACTCACCTTTTAAGGTAATATCCCCAGATATTTATCACCTGTAGAAGGGAATATCCCAATTTTACTAACTTATAAAGGGGAAAATCCCCGATATTTACCACCTGTAGAAGGTAAATTCTAACTATTTACCCACCTTAAAGGGAAATCCTAACTTTTTTCCACCTGTAGGGAATATCCCGAATTTACTCACCTGTAAAGGTAATATCCCCGATATTTATCACCTGAGAAGGGAATATCCCCAGAATTTACTCACCCGTAAAGGAATATCCCCAGATATTTACTCACCTGTAAAATTTAAAATCCCCGAATTTATCACCTGTAGAAGGGAATATCCCAACATTTACTTACCAGAAGGAAATCCCCAACATTTACCCCCTGTAGAAGGAATATCTCTAACATTTACCCACCAGAAGGGAAATTAAATATTTACTCACCGTAGAATAATATCCCTTTTTTTTACTTACCTGTGAAGGTAATATCCCAGAATTTACTCACCCGTAAAGGGAAATCCTAGAATTTACTCACCAGAAGGAAATCCCAGATATTTATCACCTGTGGGAAATCCCAGATATTTACTCACCCAGAATAATATCCCCAGATATTTCTCACCTGTGAAGGGAATATCCCCCAAATATTTACCACCCGAGAAGGTAATATCCTAACTATTTACCCTGAAATTAATATCTCTAACTATTTACTCACCTGAGAAGGTAATTCCCAGATATTTACTCACCTGTAAAGTAATATCTTTAACTATTTACCACCTGTGAAGGGAAAACAACATCTATCAATATCCCCCAAATATTTTATCACCTGAGAAGGTAATATTCTAACTATTTTACTCACCTGTAAAGGGAATATTCTAACTATTTATCACCTTGAGGAAAACAAAAACACTGCTATCCCCAACATTTTACTCACCTGTAAGGTAATATTCCCATTTTACCCCGTAGAAGGGAAATCACCTACTAATATCCCAACTTTTACTCACCTGAGAATTATTTTTTTTTTTACTCAATTTTAATAAATCAAATCTATCAATATCCCTAACTATTTTACTCATTTTGGGAAGGTAGGCACCATAAAAAAAATCCCACAAGAACTGTAAGCTTGTTCATCATTTTTGATTTTAAAAATCAAGAAAGCCAAATTAATATGTCTTTAACCGGGAAGAGAAAATCCAGACCAAATTAAAAAATGTTTTCAAAAAAAATTACGGGTTATAAAGGTAAAAGTAGGAAACCACAAATTTGAGGGGAGAGAATGAAATACTGGGGAAAAATAAGAGAGGCTAGGTGATACTTTTAAAAAATTGGATTTTTTTAAAAGAAAATATGTTGGTATCAATAAAAAAAAAACACGTAATGTTGGGATCACAAAAAACAAAAAAGAATAATTAAAAATAAAATAAAGAAAGCCCGAAAAAGGGATTCGAACAGGAAATGACAAACATACTAGCGAAGACCTGTGTTAACTGAGCCAGTGTCAACTTTCTTTCTTTCAGGTCCTAAGACCACATTCCTTATCACTTTTCAAAAATCATTAAAAATTTTTTTCACGATGATACCCCCCCAAATTTATTTTAAAATTTAAGCGCCCATTGACAATTTTTAAACCCGCCCCTTTAGCCCACCACCACCCCTTTCCCTAAAATATAGAGATGGTTAAATCTAAAAAAGAAAATAGGTGCTATGTCCTGATCTTCCCATGGGGACCCCGAAACAATGTAAAAATAGTATTAGAAATTATGTAAATATCCTTCTTTTTGTCACACTGTTATAGGGGTTTTTGCCCCGTCGGTTTTTTTTTCTTTCTGAAGTCTAGTCTTTTTTAACCTTTTTTTATGCCCCTAAAGTTTTTAAAATCGTATGCCCCCCCCCCCCTTTTTATTATTTTTTAAACTTGTAAGTGATTGTGAAAAAACATTCATTTTTGTAACAGACATACAAAAGGAATATCGGGTTTTAAATCATGAACATTAGTTAATCTCGAAAGGCCATTGCCCTCCTTTAAAGATGAAAAGCCCCCGGGGGGGGGCCCCCTGAAAAAAAGGGTCAGGGGGTGGGTGATATTTTTTTTTGTTTTTTGACAACGTATTCCGTATCCCCATCTTTTTTTGGTCCTCCCCGTCTTCATTCCTGATGTTCAGCGAAAAACAATACAGGGATTTTTTTCATCATCACTATATAATTATATCACATTTATCATCAGATAGGGTTTTCCCAAGGAACTTTTTCCCTAAAATTTTCGAATGTCTCAGGGTTGTCCTGTCTCGCACGAGCTAAACCATAGTTAATCATGAATCCATCTTTTTAAAAAGGGTCAAATGCTGTGCCACTTTAAGTCTTTATAAATTCCCTGCTGATTTTTGACTTTTTCCTTTCCCAGTGGAGGATAAAACCTGGGCATTTTTCCCCCACTCTTCTGTCTCTGGCTTTCTTTTTTTCCCCCCGGGATAAAACCTTTATTCCCTCAAAAACTTTTCTCTAGGTCGAAATCTCTTTTCCTTTTTGGGGTTCCTTCCAATTTGTCTGTCATGGTGTTTCTGTGGGGTATGCCCCCCCATTCCATTTTCTCCTTTCAGTTATAGGACTATGATCATGCCCGGGGTCATCATGGGGTTCCCCTGTTCTTACCCACAGATCTTGTTTGCAACTCTGTCATCCATCTCAGTCTGAGAATCCGCCAAAGACATCTTTTATAAAGATCTTAATCTTATTTATATTTAACAGTGACTCCCATTTTCCCGGCCATACATCAAACAAGTTTCAAATTCACAGTTGAATTACCATTTTCGAATCGGTTTTTATTTTAAAGCATATTTTTTTACACCTTTACATTGTTTCCAGAGTGTATCATAAATTTATAAACATTTTTTTTATTCCACCCATCACATTTCCTTCCACAAGTCTATATTTATTGTTATTTAAATATGATACCATGTTTTTATCTTTGTCTTTAATGACCGAAGTATCAATGGATATTCTCGGTCACGGGACATATCTTTCTTCTCTCTCGATCGTTCTTTTTGGGCCATTTTGATCATTCTTATTGTGATATATAAACAGCCTTTGCCAAGAAGGGTTTTTTTTACGTCACAATCTTCAGTACCATTTGGAGCTCTGGTGCTTGTACTCCGGCGATGTGTCCGATTTCAACCAGCGTTTACTGGGTTCGCTCTCCGTCAGCTTTGACTGTCCCCAGCCGACCTGCAAGGCAGCAGGTTTGGACACATGCATTTAAACCAAACCTCCTTAGTCGCCTCTAAGACATGTGGCAGGTAACGTGGTTCTATTCTTTACACCCCAAATGTGGACCCCGAAAACCCCGGCAACGGAACATATGATACAACAATTACATGTTCTATAAATAACATATATATTATGTCAAGCAATAAATTATTAAATTTCTATCACAACTTTTTAATGAAAGAATAACAAACAGGGCCCGTACAAAAAAATAAACAACTAAAAACAGTATAGGAAATACATTTGAAGGCCGACAGGATGCATTGAAAAAGACATGCAGTTTTTTGGGGAACCGCAGGGAAAGAGGGAGGGGACGATCTATAAATACCTTTAGTATAGCTAGAGAGAGCCGCTGTAGCGTAGTTGTTATGAACTCGCTCCGCAAGGCTGGTGGTCTGGGTTCAGCTCCCGCAATGCGCGGGGAAATTTTTTCCGACCACGGCGTCTCTCAGGTCGACCCAGCCTCCTGGGTACCAGACATGCTCTGGGAAGTAAAGGACATCAAAATCAATGCCGACGGTCAATGGAAAAACAGCCTACACTGTATGACCTATATCACGAGGTATGAAAGGGTTCCTTTACTTACTTTACATAGCTAGACTATATTGAACGATAGATAAGACGTGGAAAGAATTGGAAAAGGTGTCAAGAGAAAAAAGATCTGTAGAAGTTTGTTGAAGACCCGTGCTCCCTGGGGTTGAAAGATGAAAGAGAGATTTATCAGAGGTCAGACAAGGTGACTTATTTGATACCTTGATCACGTAAGATCAGGTGACATAGATCATACCTGTCTATAACCAGAGACGTAAACATATGTTGAACTATAAGTACAGGTAAGACATTGTTAGAAACTTAAGATGGTGATTGACAGAGGGAAACAAATGTAGAACTGGATAGCGATTATGTAAGTTGCGTTCATGGGCGTCCACACAAGTTTTTCCAGGGAGGCGCAAAATTAAAAAAAATCAGTTTGTATTGTACTGCTTGATAAAGGCCATTTGGTCGAAACGTTGCTGTGGATTAAAATAACATTTTGTAGTACTGCAGTACTTGGTTTTTATGTGTTTCGCCATATTTGACTACGCGTAGACAGAGAAGAACAGCATATTTGACTACGTGGAGACAGAGAAGAACAGCATATTTGACTACGCGTAGACAGAGAAGAACAGCATATTTGACTACGCATAGACAGAGAAGAACAGCATATTTGACTACGTGGAGACAGAGAAGAACAGCATATTTGACTACGTGGAGACAGAGAAGAACAGCATATTTGACTACGTGGAGACAGAGAAGAACAGCATATTTGACTACGTGGAGACAGAGAAGAACAGCATATTTGACTACGTGGAGACAGAGAAGACCAGCATATTTGACAACGTGGAGACAGAGAAGACCATCATATTTGACTACGCGTAGACAGAGAAGACCAGCATATTTGACTACGCGAGATAGAGGGAGACATTGTAGGGCAGAACTGCAAGACATCCATTGCAGCTAAATGTAGAACCAGGAATTAGATGTAGATGATTTGGTGACGGTGGAGAAATCAAGATGCTGTACGGAGAGCAAAACAGTGCACCTGGTCCAGATGGCATACGATATGGTGACATTGACGGGTTGTCTGATGGGGAGTGGGAAGAACTGGCTGGCATCTACAACAAAAGCATTACGACTGCAATAATCAATGAAGAATGGTTGCACAGCTACCTGGTACCTCTGCCGAAGCCTGGCAAAGACCACACAAAATTCAGGGCTATCGGGTAATCACCATGCAGAATACAGTAGGCAAGTTGCTGGAGAAAATAATTGCCAGGAAAATATCCTGCCAACTGGAGAGGTTACGTCTCCTTCCACCCACCCTTGGAGATTCCGTCCTTTATAGAGACATGGCGTAATGCAGCGTGTTCGCCTACGATGTCTATGAGGGTTTTCACTCGGCATTGAGACATGTGCTGCTGCAATTGACCTTGAAGATGCCTATAATAGAGTGCCGTTGCATTTTTAATGGTGCAGCTGACTGAACTCAATATCAGCCCATTCCTCCTCAATTGGATCTTTGCGGCCCTCTTCCAGCGAAAGATAGTGTTTAAATGTGGCAGTTGGGCGTCATCACCAACAACAATCCACCTGGCTTACACAGGGTCACCAATCTCCGGTGTTGTTCAATGCCTATACTGTGAGCATCACAAAGAGCAGATCACGGGTAGAGGAAGGACAATGTCATATGCAGATGATGTGTTGTGTATCGTCAGGGCAGGATAGAGAACAGCTTGTGGAGGAACTTCAGTCAGAACTCGACCGCATAGGTGGATGGTGCGTTGAAGCAGGAGCATTGTCAACCCCAAAAGCAGCGTATATGGTTCTCTTTAAACAACCACATCGTCAACACTCCAACACCATCTGTGGTTTTATGTTCAGAGGTGGTGGAGCGATTTCAGTCTATGAAATACCTGGGGTTGCGTTTTGATCGTAGTCTAGCTTTTACGGAACACATAGCTCATGTGATAATGAAGCGAGGAAAGGTTTGCTGGGGATGAGGGTAATGGCTGCGGCGGATTGTGAACAGCGCCATCTTTGTCTTTATACCAGGGTCTGGTCCTTTCTGTGCTTGGGTATGCGCTGGCGATCCTGATTCTCAGTCATAGTCAGATAGAACGACTGGAAAGAATACAGAACGAGGCGATGCGCATTATACTTGGTTGCACTAAAGACACGTCGTGCAGGGCGATGCGCTATCTCCTTAACTATCCTACTATGGAGTATAGAATACTGATGAGCCGTGCACAAGCATACCTTCGAGTCAATGCTGACACACAACATCCTCTGCACTTGGAAATAAAGAAACAAAAAAGGAAATAGGTTAAAAAAAAAATCTTGATTAAAAGGGGGACTGTATTGAACAGGTCCCGGCTTTACCCCGGTAAAGAATGGATACCAGTGCCAAACCCAAAACCTTTTTTGTTTAATTTATAAAGAATGCGGCAACGCAACCCCTTTTTGGGGAGGCAGAGGGTTTGGCATTAATTTCGAGAACCCTCTGGATGATGTAATCATTTATACGTTTGGTGATTTGAAAGTGCGGGCCCCTGGCTTTTACCCTTATCGGGGTGATGGGTTTTTGAAGGGAAAATTTTGCCGTGACACAAGATCTATATAAATCATGGCGGTTACCAAAGCGATGTTTTTGGGAGTCCAAACTTTTTTCCATGCATGTTTTCTCAGTGACTCAATGGTATGCTCAGGAAGATTGAAACAGGGGGGCGGGAGCATTGGGTAGAATCGCTGGGGGTTTAAACACAAAAACAGTTTATTTTTTTAAAACATGCAGGTGTAAGGGGGGAGGTGGGGTAGGCTTGCAGGTAGGGTGCTGTCCGCGGGGCGAGCAATGGACCAGGGTGATATTATAAATTCCTTTAAAGGGAGGGGGGTACATGATTCAGGTGATGCGGTGAATCCCCAACACAACCGGGGCTGCGAACTCAAAAAAGTGTGGGAGCCGACAAGAACCCTTTCTGGCAAAAGGTTGAAATAACAAAGAACTTTTCGTTATTGCACATGATGGGCATACTGGGGGGAAAATCGGGCCTTTGGTTTTTTTTTGCGTGGTGATGGTGATCCAGCAAACTAAATAACTAAAGGCCCCCCAAAATTTTTATCAAAAAATTTAGGGGGGGCATTGTCCCCATTGCCTTAATATACCCCCCCGGTGGGGAAAAGAAACAGCGGGATTTGGGACGGGGGGTGTTCGGCTCGTCGGACGACGGTGTGACAAGCCTTTTTAGGCATGTTAAATTCCGCGGGTGGGAAAAACCCCAATTTCGGTTTTTTTACCGCCAAGGGTTTAATTTATACCCCCAAAGCTAAACCGGGTTTGGATCTAAAAAAGGGGGGGG
>JADZMA010001152.1:0-24585 GCA_020796225.1 Arion vulgaris
AGAAGTCCACAGAGATGAGAAAGACAAACAGAGAAGTCCACAGAGATGAGAAAGACAAACAGAGAAGTCCACACAGAGGAAAAGGACAGAGAGATGAGAAAGATGCATATATTGATGAGTCGATCTTAACGGGATTTTGACTCCAATGAGTATCGTTTTAATGAAGTTATGTTTATAATCACTGCGCTACCACAACTCCCAGAAGTATACACTAATAAAGAACATAAGAGTAACAAACATGGTAGAAAAAGAAAAACCTTTATTTTAAAATTAAGAACACGCAATCTATGAATTTTGTGTTGACTGATTGATTGGACCATCAGTATTCTACTTCGTACGCAATTGAACGACATAGTTCTACTCAAATGAGAAACATGAAATACTTTTCTTGCTGTCTATTTCTGCTCAACAGAATACCAGATCAACATGAACAAGCGCCAATACTTCATTTATTGTATTTGTGATTTGGGATAAGAAAATTTCTTGAATAGTCGTACCCACGTTTTAAAATGTCCATTAACTCATGTCTAAACTTTGGTCCAGTAAGACAATATAGGAAAAAATGCAGGGCGTTGTTCATATATTGAAGAATATTCACAATCCCCCATCCTAGAATGATAGCGCACGGCCCGCTCATTTGCTGACGCGACAAAGTGGGGGTGGCCTATGATGAAAATCATAATAGGAGCATTGAAAATCCAAAACATAATAGTGATAGCTAGTAATGTTTTACTCACACTTCTTGTGTTTCGTCGTGATGAGGCGCAGTTGATAGTCTCACTATTGGTACTCATTGAATGCCATTTGTTTTTGAATGTAGGTGATGGCTTGTTGGTAACATGAAATTCGTGGTTAACGCCCCTGGAGTTAATTACAGATTGAAAGATGTCATTTCTCACAATATCCTGCAGATTACTAGAAGATTTACGACTATAACCTTCTTTATGACAAGTGTCTGAATGTCTGTTCTCTACAGTCCGGCCATTTTCATAATTAATTGATTGATTGTCTAATTCAATATTACTGTTTACTTTTCCCAATGTTTCATACAATTTGTTTTTGTCCGTTCTGCTGTCAGTTTTAATATTGTTTACTAATAGGTCTCTCTCACTGTTCATAGTTGTCCAGAAACTAGAACGAGATATGCTGGTGTCTGGTGTGTTCGGTGTTTCATGCTCTTCTATTATAAAAATATCACTTGATATTTCATGGAGACTAGTACATACAGGATAGATTATGCTGCTCACTGGTCTCTTTCTTTCTACTAATAGTTTCTTGTTTTGGTCTTCATTGCTCAGTTGTATGTTTGTTGTTACGTTGGTATCTTTGTCAGGCTGGTGAGGATGTAAATTCATTACTAAATCTACAGATTCGTTCATGCAAAGTGGTTCTGTTGATCCTGATGTGAGATCAGCGACTATATTTTCTTGATTCGTATCACTACTAAGATCAACCGTGAACTTTGTATCTTTACTTAATAAATGCATTTTTGCAGATGGTTTTCTATTCAATAGGGAATGAGTTCCACTGTGAGTTTCAACATCAATAGATATAATCCGATTTGGAGAAACATAATCCTGATTTTCTATTCTCACAGTTGCTGTTTCGGAGAAATCAGTATTTGCAGTCTCACATTTGATTGGTAATATTTCAAGGCATTCAAGGTTAACTGGCTTGACATTTAACACGTCATGGGTTACCTGATGTTTGAAATCAAACAAAGAGTGATCTCTCTCCAGGGTTTCCAAATTGAAACGCATGTCTTGTACCTTCGACGTAAACTTATCATCGTAAACAGCATCTATCGATGACGTTTGGTAGATTCCAACTGTACGACTATGCGGACTGCAACGGTCACCTTCAACAATAGACATGATTGGCAATACAAATGATTCTTTTTGTGATATATAATTCAATCCCTCTGGACCTTTAATTTGCTTTCTCATAGTCTCTTCTGATTCAGAATTTGATTTTTGACTTGAGATTGTTGCTGATGGTGTAATTTTTGACGAACATCTCATCCACTTCACTGGACGATCTTCTGTGCTCTCCTTCTTTCCATCCAGAACGACATTGTGATACGACGCCATGTTTCTATCGGTGCGTAGCAGTTGCTTGATGATGATTGAGTTTGAAGTTGCCATGAAGATAAAGGGGAACAGACAGTAGACACAGAAATCAATCCAGGGCCAAACGTTCAAAATGAAGCTGCAAAGAGAGGAACAAATATATCATCTGTTTGCATGATTCAAAAAGTAAGTGAATAAATAATCATGTCAGCAATGTAACGACACAAGCGTGATAAATAAATAATTAAACGACACTAACATGATAGGTGAACAATTATGATAGGTACACAAACATGATAGGTAAACATACCTGATAGGTAAACAAACATGATAGGTAAAATAAGTCAAACTTGATAGGTAAACAAACATGATAGGTAAACAAGCATGATAAAGGGGAAGGACAATGTCATTTGCAGACGACATCATGGTGTACAGACAGGAAGAAACAGGGAGGAAATTGCTAATAAGCTACAGGAGGAGCTGGACCGCATCATGGCCGGGTGCGATGTCTCTGGTGCAACGATAAACCATACCAAAGCTGTGCTATCATGGTTCTCCTTAAACAACCACATTGTAAAGTCTGAAACACCAAATGTCAAAATAGACGGTCACACAATCACTCGAAAAGCGTCTATGAGCTATCTGAGTATAAAGTTTGATCGCAGTCTATGCTTTAGGGACCACATCGACCAAGTTATTGAGAAGGCTCGCAACGCACTATCCTTTCTGAAAATCATGGACGCTGCTAACATTGAGCAAAGCCTTCTTGTGCTCCTGTACCAAGGCCTCGTTCTGTCATGTATAGAATATGCATGTGCTATCTTAACGATTAGTCCTACGCATATGGTGAGACTGGAAAGAATTCAGAATGAGGCTATGCGCATCATTCTGGATGCACCAAAGATACACCAGAAGTGTCAATGAGATTCCTTATTGACCTCCCCACTATTGCTCACAGAATTGAGACTTGGAGGGTTCGATCTTATCTTAAAATCAACGCAAACAAAGACCATCCCCTCCATGAAAAACTCGGTAAGGAGAAAGGTTGTAGACTCAAGAGAAGCAGATCATAGCTGAGTCAGGCAGAAGGTACCCTTGATAACATATGTGCACCTTCCGGAATCGAACCAGGAGAGGAATGGATCGCTGTTCCACCCCAATTTCAGACTGCTTTTACAGTCATTACATCCATTAAGAAAAACTGTGAACAAAATAATCCATGACTAATCAACGCGGTGGTTGAGGCTCTCTTGAATGACCACGTAAATGAAACAGATGCAGTAATCTACACCGATGGTTCAGTCATTCGCCAACAACGCTGTGCCTTTTCGTGGGCCTTTTCTGCACGCTAAGGAAGAAAAATAATAGGAGAGGCCAGTGGGGCCTACGAGACAACCACAAGTAGTTTGACGATGGAGGTACGAGCGGTTACAGAGGAGGTGACGTGGTTGTCATCTCATGACTTCGCGCGTGTTTTTATACTCAGTGACTCCATGAGCATGATTCGTAAAGTTGAAACAGGAATGGTGAGACGGAACTAGGTGGAGGTACTGGTACAGACTGGGATCAAAGAAATAACCTTCATATTTGTCCCTGGACGGAGAGCCGCGGTAGCGTAGTTGTTAGTAAACTCGCTTCTCAAGGCTGGTGGTCTGGGTTCAACTCCCGCAGTGCGCGTGGAATTTTTCCCGACCACGACGGCTCTCAGGTCGACCCAGCCTCAACTGGGTACCAGACATGCTCTGGGAAAGTAAAGGCGGCCGCTGACCACATCACCCATCGTGTGCCGACGGTCAATGAAAAATACAGGCCTAACACTGTATTACCACGAGGTATGAAAGGGTTCCTTTTGTCCCTGGACACGCATGAGTCAGAGGAAATGAACGAGCTGACAGATTGGCTGGTATGGCCACAGTATCCGAGGGGGCTGTAATGTACCGAAATGACATTCTTAACTGCGAGAGTCTTTTCGAACAGAAGAGTTTCAGGGTTGCGAGTCCCACTCGCTGACCAGATTGAGAGAGATGGGTGTCAAGATTGGTGCAGCCGTAAAGAACGGCATACCAAATATGCAAAGAGACTGATTAATCAACATCGGACTGGTGTGTTGGACCGATGGACGCTGCTGGATTTGCTGAGGCGGAGATCGGGCACCTATGGACATGTCCAGAGTGCTATGATAATAGTCCTCTGATAACTGATAACTGAAGCATGATAAAATTGTGACCTGACAAGAAATAATTACCCTACGACTAATTGTGGAGGAACATACTGAGAAGCAACAACCACTTATACTAAATTTAGGAGATGCTATGGAATACCAGACAAAATAATAAACATTATCAAGAACCTCTGTGATGGTTCACAGTGTGCAGTTCCACTGATGGTGGACACAGCGACTGGTTTATGGTTGAAGCCGGAGTAAAGCAAGGTTGTATTATATCTCCGCTTTGTTTGGAGTGGCCATTGACTGGGTGATGCGAAAATGTTGCAGAGGCGAAACTGGCATCAATTGGGTAGAAAATAGTCAACTAGAAGATTTGGATTTTGCAGATGATATTGCCTTGTTAAGTAGAAACAACCAAGATATGCAAAGAAAAACAGACAACTTGTCATCTATAGCATCAAAAGTTGGACTGCAGATAAGCTATGAAAAACAAATATAATGAAGACACCTATGGCAAGTAATGCAGATATCACACTGGAATCTAAAATGATAAAAATAACAGAGCAGTTCACCTATTTAGGTAGCAATTTTGATTGCACAGGAAATGTTAAAAAGAAATTATGATACGAATTGGCAAAGCAACATCAGTTTTAAAAGTCTAAATAAAATATGGAACTGCAAGTTATATAGTATTAAAATAATTATGAATTTCCAATTCAAATGTTGTATCAATTCTAACATCTGCCAGTGAGAGTTGGAAAATGACTAAAGATATAGAAAGCAAGTTGAATGCATTTGAAAATAGATGTCTGCGAAAAATAATGAATATAAAATAAAACGAATTCAGGAGAAGTAATGTAATCAGTGAAATGTATGGTCAACCACTTGTGACAACTGTTATAAGAAAGAGAAGATGGAGATATGTTGAACACACTTTGAGGAGAAATGATCAACGAATATCAAAGCAGGCATTGAAGTGGGATGCAAGGGTTCAAGAAAGAGAGGACGACCTAAGGAGACCCTGAAACGAACATTGCTGAGAGAGACAAGAAATATCGGTCTCAGTTTCATGGAGGAGATTGAGCGAGTTGCCCAGGATAGAGCGGTATGGAGAAATTACTTACAGGTCCTTATATAACGTATAACGGTACGAGAGTAATTTTTATTATTAAACAAACGTGATATGTAAACACACATGATAGGTAAACACACATGATAGGTAAACACACATGATAGGTAAACACACATGATAGGTAAACACACATGATAGGTAAACAAGCATGATAGGTAAACAACATGATAGGTAAACAACATGATAGGAAACAACATGATAGGTAAACAAACATGATAGGTAAACAAACATGATAGGTAAACGAACATGATAGTAAACAAGCATGAAGGTAAACGAACATGATATGTAAACAAAGCATGATAGGTAAACAAACATGATAGGTAAAACGAACATGATAGGTAAACAAACATGATATGTAAACAGACATGATGAGGTAAACAAACATGATATGTAAACAACATGATAGGTAAACAAACATGATATGTAAACGAACATGATAGTAAACAACATGATAGGTAAACAAACATGATATGTAAACAAACATGATAGGTAAACAAACATGATAGGTAAACAACATGACAGGTAAAGAACATGAGAGGTAAACACACATGATAGGTAAACAAGCATGATAGGTAAACAAACATGAGAGATAAACAAACATAATAGTTAAACAAACATGATAGGTAAACAAACATGACAGGTAAACAAATATGATAGGTAAACAATGCAAAGAACGAAATAAGTAAGTAAATAATGATATCGTCGTGTGAAAATCTGGCTGGTGTAGGCAATCATGAATCTTCACAAACTTGTCCTTAGTTCTGACTATAAGTTTTAATGCTGACAGTCTTCCGTACCTTTAACCAAAGAGCTCATAACTTTCTTTTCCTGTTGTTCTCTGTCAAGTCTAACATTGATTTTGCCGATTGTCACTATTTGTTCTACATCTCACTTTCTCATTACATTCCCGAAAAATGAAGATTATCACTCTCTCATATATTGATAATCTTATTTGTTTTTAAAAAAAATATCTTCTTTCAATTCATTAACATTAATCATTTTTGCTGTCTGAAGAATTCTCAACATTCTTCGGTTAAACCACATATCGGTTAATTAAACCAATACATACCATACATAAATACCACATACCTCAAGAGATTTTACTGTCTATTTAGTTATTGAGTATAACACACATGTAACTTAAGAATCTAGACAGTAAATAATATAACTAAATAAAATAATAACAAAACAGTGATTCGTGAGGATCATCATCACCGCACTTCGAACAAGTTCATACGTGCTTCCATTTTTTCTCATTTTCTTTACCAGTGTATAACAACTAAACAAAGTGGGTTCTAGGAAAAATATGTTGAAGCGTTAGCAGTGTGGTTAAAAAATGGACGCATCCTGTACTGTAATTGTGAATCAGAGACTACAGGTTCTCGGCAATATGGTGCCAACATCAATGCCCTGCTAGAAACCAAACTGGGAGAAGGGACAGTCCGCCTTGCCGGCTTTCATAACTTTTATTGCAGGTGCCATCTTGGACAGGCTCCCCTCCCCCCCTCCCCCAACAGTCGATATAACTCGTGAAAGAAGAAAAGAGTAACTCATGTAAAATGATTCAACAGGCGCTGCATGAGGTTTCTTAAGAGGCTAACATTATGACATGATACAGACACACTACAACCTTTCAAATTGTGTCGCTGGGATGTTCTCGACACCATGGCAGTGATCATCTACCTTGTGCAATACTGGTAAAAAAAAATCAGCTAGGATGAGATCACAGAATCGTGCCTCAGCTTTCCAGTATGACAGACACCAACCTAATGTCATCAGTCAGCTGCGACTAAAAGCACATTGTTCATCAATTAAAACAAGAACTTCTTTCCAGCAGCCACCATGGTGGACACCTGAGATTGCGGAGGCATGAGCGGAAAAAAGGATGGCAACCAGTGTATGGGAAAAAGCCAGAAAATCACAAAATCAGAGGAACGTAGAAAGGCCCTGACAGAACGAAAGAACAGTCTGGCAATACATTTCAAGCAGATTGCAAGAGAAGCCAAGCACATTGTATGGGAGAAATTCTGCTTTGAAATTGGAAACGAGCAATCACTCGTAAAATTCTGGAGATTGCATCGCAGCATGAATGGCAGTGGAGACCTTTTCAATGCCTAATCTGACTATGGACAGTGGGGTAATCTTGAGGACAGATGAGGAGAGGGTGAGGCGTTCTTGCATAACTTTATTCTCCAGACAGAAAGGAAAGACAGAGAGGAACGTAAAAGGATGCAGCAGATCGTACACCATGCGCTTGAGATGAGACTGTCATAGATGACGATACAGAATACATTTCTGTCGATAATATCAAATCAATACTAAAGACATTCTCTAAAACAGCGCCGGGTCCTAATGGTGTTCGGTACAGTTACATAAAATGTCTGGAGGACAAAGATCTTGTTGAATTATGCAGGCTTTTCAATAAGAGTATCAATACTGGAGCTATTTCTGATGATTGGCTTCACAGCTAACTGAGACCCTTGCCTAAATCTGGCAAAGACCTCACAAGCACAAGTGGATATAGAATTATTACCTTGCAAAACACTATTGGCAAACTGCTTGAAAAATTCATAGCCCGTAGAGTTTCAAATATAATGGAGACAAATGGTCTGTTCCCCTTCCACTCTCGGCGGCTATCGTCCAGGAAAGGACACCTGGTGCAATGCAGCGGTTTTTGCATATGATGCGTATGAGGGGTTTCAGATGGGGATGGAAACAGCAGCAGCTGCCATTGATTTACAGGACGCATATAACAATGTCTCTTACAACTTACTTATGCAGTCATTAATGGATATGCAGATGGAGTCAGGCTTGGTCAGGTGGATTGCTGCTGCACTTTTTGAACGCACGATATCATTGCGTTGTGGTTCATGAGCATCACAACCACAACAAGTCCTTATGAGTCTTCCTCAGGGATCACCACTCTTGCCAGTCCTGTTCAATGTATACACAGTCGGGGTAACCAACACACAGAGGGTCGGCATTGGCAGAACAATGTCGTACGCCGATGACATTCTGGTATATCGCATGGGCAAGGACAGAAATGAGATCTCATCTGCATTACAATGTGAACTGAATAGGATTGGTGACTGGTGCAATGAATTCAAAGCGAGTGTGAACCCAGCAAAGGCTTCTCTGACATGGTTCTCTCTAACACTCACATAGTAAAGGCACCTACTCCAGTTGTCAGCATGTGTAACAAAGACATAGAAAGGAAGCGAAACACTCAAATATCTTGGTATAACAGTTGACAGAAGCCTGTCATTTAAGAGTCATGTTGAGAACGTAATCCTAAAGGCAAGAAAAGGGCTAACTGCCCTCAAAGTTATGGCGGAGGCGGATATTGAACAACGTCTGCTGCTTCTTCTTTATCAGGGACTAGTGCTGAGCGTGGTGGACTATGGTCTTGGCCTTCTGACAGTAAGCAGAACATCGCTGGATAGGTTAGACAGGGTCCAAAATGAAGCGATGAGGCTTATACTTGGTTGCACACGGAACACTTCATGTGCGGCAATGCGCTATCTCCTTGGATTGCCAACGATGGCCATCAGACACAAAGTCGCACAGGTAAAAGCTTATCTGAGCGTTTCTGCTGACAAAAAAATCATCCTCTGCACACATCCATAAATGAAAACAAGGGCAGGCGATTGAAAAGAGGCCGATCCTGGATGGCCGAGGCAGAGGATGTTATTAAACAGGTCTGTACTCTCGATGAGCTGAAACATGGTGAAGAATGGATGCCTATATAAGAGGATATGACTGCTTACACCATGATTGTCAGTACACTTGGGAGACGCTGTAGAGAATGGGCCCCTGGCGTCGTCAATGCGGAGATTCTTGCACTCGTGGATGAGCACTCCCATCCAGACGATATCATTATCTACACCGATGGCTCTGTCAGACGCGGAACCAGATCATCGTGGGCTTATTCAGTACAGCGAAATGGTCGCACACTTCATGAGGACTGCGGGCTTTCGAGACAACGACATCGAGCATGACTATGGAGATCACTGCTGCCTCCAGGGCTCTGTCATGGGTGGCTGAGCAACAGGTTACCCATCCGATCATCATATCAGACTCGATGAATATGCTTCAACTGATTGAATCTGGAAGTATGCGTGTGGAATGGGTGGATAGCATTCGGAGATCACATCTCAAGAAAATGACTTGGCTGTACACACTGGACATGCTGGAGTGCAGGGTAACGAGCGTGCAGACTTTCTTGCAAACAATACCACAACGGGCAGAAGTATGGACATAGCCGATATCATCAATGCGGTACGCTCTCAAGTATGTGACATGGGCACGTCTCAGACACTGGAACGAGTTCGAGAATTAGACGTTAAGTGTGGACATGCCAGACAGTGTCGTCTTCGTGGTAGAGAGAGAAGATATAGTAATCAACTTCTCATGGGTACGGTGAGCAAATGGACTTTAGGATGACTGCTGCAGCGGAGGACAGAGCATGCATGGGAATGCCCAATGTGCCGTGACGTCTATCGCATAACATAACATAACACTACAACCTACAATAAGAGTACCAATTCAATACTCAAGAAAACCGAGCTAGAGCCTCGTATAACACTTTCAGAGATTGGGAAATGCTGTGATTATGGATCCATCTAACAAAACACCAAGCCTAGACAATATCCCTGCCGACATTCTCAAAGCAACTAAAGAGGTCGGAATAAGCTGACTACACAGATTATTCAATAAAATCTGAATCACACAAGAAACACCAGAAGATTTTAGGAATGCAGCAATAGTATGGAAGAGAAAGATCGCAAAGGGATTGTACACAATATAGAGGAATAGTGCTACCTGGAAAAATATTATGTAAAATACTGGAAAAAAAGACTGCGACATACAATCGAGCCACAGCTTAACGACTCACAAACGGAATTCCGGACGAATAGAAGCTGTACCGACGCAATATTTGCATTCAGGCAGTTAGTGGAAAGGACCATCGAATCTAACAAACACCTACTTATTGCGTTTGTAGACCAGGAAAAAGCGTGCGACTTCGTAGACATAAACAAGTTGTAGAAAGTATTATCAATCTATGTAGTTAATGACCACCTCATTAATCTATACAAGAGCCTCTTTATAAACAGCCTTTGTACGGTTAGAAAAAACTCAGGTCTATCAGAAAGGTTCCACGTTCGGTCAGGAGTAAGACAAGGATGCGTGCTATTACCGCTGTTGTTCATCACATATATTTATCAAATCTGTAAAATCACTAACACTAGTGAATAGAACAACCTTGGGGAACTCTTAAATGAATTTCGTTTTGCTGACGATCAGGTAATCATTTCAGAAACAGAGTGTCAGCTACAGTATCACATTAATAGACTCCAGTTAACATGCAATGAATACAACATGAGAATAAACAATAACAAAACTGAAGTAAGGACATTCGCTAGAGAGGAAAGCGCTAAAAATATTTCCATCGACAAACACTCATCAAAACAAGTCAAAGACTTTACATACTTAGGGATAATTTTTTCGCAAATGGAAGAATAACTAATGAAATCCAATATAGATGCACTAAAGTAAATCAAATAATAAGACATCACAACATCCCTTGCACATGGAAATAAAGAGACAAAAAGGAAATAGGTTAAAAGAGGAAAATCTTGGATGGGTCAGGCCGAGGACTGTATTGAATAGGTGTGTACACTTGAAGACATTGATCCCGGGGAAGAATGGATACCAGTGCCAACAGGAATCGCTACATCCTTTTCTGTATTCATCGAACTTGCTAAAAAATGCAGACAACACAACCCACTTGTCGTGGAGGCAGAGGTTCAGGCATTAATTTCTGAGAACGCATCTGCGCATGATGTAATCATTTATACGGATGGTTCGGTGATTCGACATGTGCGGAGCTCGTGGGCTTTCACTGCTCAGGTCGGAGGTGATGTTGTGAAGGAAGACAGTGGTGGTTTTGTCGTGACTACGAGCAGTCTCACTATGGAAATCATGGCGGTTACCAAAGCGATGATTTGGCTAGAATCACAGACTTTATCCATGCATGTTTTCTCAGTGACTCAATGAGTATGCTCAGAAAGATTGAAACGGATGGGCTCGAGGCATTGGATAGAGTCGCTGGGAGGTCTAAGCTGACAAAGATCAGTTTTATTTTTGTGCCAGGGGATGCAGGTGTAAGGGGGAAAGAACGTGCTGGATAAGCTTGCAGGTATGGCTGCTGTCCAAAGCGGGTGAGCAATGGACCAGGCTGATATTATAAATTCCTTAAGGGAGAGAGGCGTGTACATGATTCACGTAATAGTGGCGAATCCACAACACTAACCAGACTGCAAGAACTCAAAGTTAAGTGTGGTGTAGCTCGACAAGAACGCTATGCTGGCAGACAAAGAAGAATTGTAAACCAACAAAGAACCGGTGTCGTTAGTCCACACGCTGATGGACATACTGAGGAGAGATCGGAGCACTTATGGACTAATTTGTTCGATGTGCAATGATGGTGATCCGACGACTAAACTAAACTAAACTAAATAATAAGACAAATGTCGTCAATTTTGAAATGCAAGTATGTTTGGTTATTGGTTACTAAACTGACGTCATTGCACTCCGGCAGACCCATAGGTGCTCAGTCTCCCCAACAGATATCGACGAGTATGCATACTGATGGTTCCTGTGGATCGCTGATTAAAAACACCTCTCACTCTGCCTCTCAGGCATCCAGTTCGACTTGAGCAACGGGTAACTCCAAACTGTCTAAATCGCTTGATTTATTCAACATTGATTTTAGTGTCCTCATCCAACAGACAGTCGCAAAGAGACCGAAGAATATCCCCTTATCCATCTTCAACTCCTCAACAATCGATGCTGTTGATGCGAGCCTGTCCGCTCTCTCATTACCGTAAACACCCGCATGCCCAGGACAGTATATCCAGGTAAGCCGCTGGAGGTTAGAAACTTATATAGACGACATCCACTCATACCGAAACCTGCCCTTCTGGATCTTGTGAAGCATCGACTGAGAGTCAGATACAACAACTGCCCCAGTAAATGAAGTCCCAGAGATCCAATGGAGGGCAGCAGTAACGGCCTCAACCTCCATCCTCATACTAAAAGTAGTTGTCCTGTATGCCCCACTTCGCTCTGCAACAACCCTACCATGCACATTAGCCAAGAAACCCCAGCCGGACTTACCACGTTGAACCGACCCATCAGTATATACAACAACATCATCATCCCTAACATTATCTTCTATCAGCTGCTTAACTGCGAGATCAGCCTTCATGTTGCCCCAATCTCTACATTCTCTTCCAAGAGTAATGATAACGTTGAGATAGTTGGTCATGCTACCATCTGTTGGGATCCATTCTTCCCCTTTTGGTAGAGTCGCAACCGTAGTTACCTGGCCAATTGTTCTCTCAGTCTGGGTCATCCACGACATGCCACGCTTGATTCTCGTGCCCTTAACATAATTAGTGTTCTTGTGTAGTCGATGTCTCTTATCCGCAGTAACCCGCATATATGCCTTGGTTTGGGCGAATGCATGACCGGAGCGTAGTGACAGAAGGCCAATATATATCGTTTTCTTCACAATGGGGTATCTCTAGTCAGCCCAGGACTATACGCATACCTTCATTCTGAACCCGTTCGAATCGTTCACATTGTGATCTTGATATTGTAAGAATTCCGAGTCCGTAATCTACCACTGACATAACCAGTCGATCGAACAAACGACAAGTAGTGCTCAAGGTGTGCGGCCACCATAATTGTGAGAGCCGGAAGAGCACGCTTGCACCGTTGTATCATCTGTATGTTATCATGTATCGCAAGTATGTTACCACGAACAATAAAAGAACATTGTTAAACGCAATAGTTCTCCCAATAGAATGCTATCTGGACGCTGACATTAATCAATAGGAAAAACTAGTCACGACGGAGATTAAGTGTCTGTGCAGAATACTGAGAGTAGCAAGAAAAGACTTGTTTCGAAATGAAGACATTCGGGAAAAAAGTGAGTACAACATCAATACTGAACTTCATAACGAAACAACGAATTGGTTCGGACACACAAGCATATTACCAACAGACAGAGCGCCTCAAAGAACAATGCTACACCGATAGAGTGGATGCAAAGCAAAAAAAAAAACCATCCACACAAAGGTGAGCCTAAAGAGATAACAGAGACGACGAAAGACACTGTTTATGAAGCGCACACAAAATTCCTTTCTAGAAATCTCTACTATCCTGACGCTGTGATGCAAAACTTGATTACAGAAAAGAAGAAGAAACAGACACACACTTTATTTTGTAGGCGTACTTGTCATAGTTTATCCGTGACCCCGCGTATCATTGAGCCAGTCCTGAGCTTAAAATAATTTAGCTTAATGCACCATCTACTGCACCTACCTGACTGTTTGCCTTGAAGAAGTATCAGCATAACATTTCTTGTCTCCATTAGCATAAATCTGTTGACTATCGGAAGTTTCCAGATCGTATGTCCAGAAAAAATGCATGTTGACTAACCCACTGAAGCAGATTATAATAGAGATAATGACGCGAGCATTGCGTAGAGTGCACCATTTTTTGGCAAAAACTGGCCATGACACGTAAAGACAACGGTCAATGGAAACTGCTACAAGAATCCAAACTGTAGATGAAGCCAGAATTGAAATAAATAAATTATGCTTAGAAACATTACTTCGTTTGTAAATTATCTTTTAATGATTTAAGTAAGCTACACATGTTTAAAAAAGTGAGTCTGTTCACGATTTCGCTAATTCATTTTTATAGTACATCAAACGACGGCTGTAAGAACGTATTATGACATATCAGATTAGTTTGATATAACGAAGAACGTCAGATAATATTCCTTATTTTGTTGCTTTGTCTTTAAACACGCTCAACTAGTTTGTAGTGTCAGCTAGTTTGTAGCATCAGCTAGTTTGTAGTATCAACTAAATTGTAGTATCAACTTTGCCAGGCGTAAAGACAGAGCACACAACACACAATGTCTAACCTTGATCATGTATGCCCCACCTGTGGTCGGGGATTCTGTTATAGGATTGGACTCTACAGTCACCTCCGCACACACCAGAGAGGTGCAACAGTACACGTCTGAGATTGTTGTCATCATCGCTTGCGATGGACGGCTATTATTATTATAGTATCTTTGTAGTATCAATAGTTTGCATCAGCTGTTAGTATCAACTATTGTAGTGTCAGCTAGTTTGTAGTATCAACTGTTTGTAGATCAACAGTTTAGGTCAACTATTTTGTAGTATCAACTATTTGTAGTATCAACTGTTTAGTGTCAGCTAGTTTGTAGTATCAACTAGTTTGTAGTATCAACTAGTTTGTAGTGTCAGCTAGTTTGTAGTATCAACTAGTTTGTAGTTAACTAGTTTGTAGTGTCAACTAGTTGTAGTGTCACTAGTTTGTGTAAGCTATTTGTAGTTCACTAGTTTGTGTTAACAGCTAGTTTGTAGTATCAACTAGTTTGTAGTATCAACTAGTTTGTAGTGTCAACTAGTTTGTATATCAATGTTTGTAGTATCAACTAGTTTGTAGTATCAACTAGTTTGTAGTATCAACTGTTGGTGTCAGCTAGTTTGTAGTATCAACTAGTTTGTAGTATCAACTAGTTTGTAGTGTCAACTAGTTTGTAGTGTCAGCTAGTTTGTGTTAACAGCTAGTTTGTATTCACTAGTTTTGTTACGTAGTTTGTAGTATCAACTAGTTTGTGTGTCAACTAGTTTGAGTATCAACTAGTTTGTAGTATCAATGTTTGGTGTCAACTAGTTTGTAGTGTCAACTAGTTTGTAGTGTCAGCTAGTTTGTGTTAACAGCTAGTTTGTAGTGTCAGACCCCGAGCACTTCGAATAATGTATTTTCAAAAGTAACGGAACCCTTGTTCATATCGCGTGGTCTATTGGTTAATGTGGTGTTAGGTCCATATTCGTTCGGCACACGATAGGTGATGTGACCAATATCCCACCGGATGCCTTTGCTTCTCAGTCTTTTCTAGTACCCAATTGAGCTTGGATCGACTTGAGAGCTGTAACGATCGGAAAAATATTCCACCTCTTCTGTGCAATTGAATCCAGACCACGTGTCTAATTAGTAAGATAAGAAGCATTTTACAATTTAGCACCAAAAACATTTTTAATTCTTGGTGAACTAGGAAATTGACAGTTTCGAGAAGTTAAAATCATAAGCTGGTGATTATTTGTTATTAGTTATTAAACCGACGTCATAGAATTTGGGACAGACTCATATACGCTCAGTATCTTCATGCTGATATTGAAGAGTATACATGCTGATGGTTCGCTTGCTAAACTCTCGTGGCTAAACATCTTGTGTTCTGGTTGTTCATGTTGGTTAAACAGATACCTTTTTCTGTCAGCTTGAAACTAAACATATTACTGTCAGCTAAATCTAGTACTGGTAGGTTTCTTCTTAAATGGAATCCGGGAGGCAAGAGAGATAGAGGAAAACCTAGAGAGACATGTAGACAGAGAAAAAGAAGAGAGAGGAAAGACCTGGAATAAACTAAGCTGGCTTGCTCAAGACGGATCTGGTTGGGGGAAATTTGTTTATTTTTTATGCTTCAAAGAGAGTTAAGAAAAGAACAAGGAGACTGTTAGGTTTCTTACACACATCAACACGCTACAGTATTATAAGCTTTATAGTTATGTTTGTGTTTACTTCTAACTTAAGGTACTACTTACCTGAGAGATCTAGAGACAGGTAAACAAAGAAGTTGTGCAACTTGCAAGCTGTTCTAGAAGTTAATCGAAAGTATATCTGTTCTGCGTTTTCCAGCCATAACCTTTAAAGATTGAAGGAGGAAAGGAGAAAAGAAAGTCAATGGGAGAGATACATATTTATTGTAAAATCAGTAATTATATGTTATTTTATACCAACGCTGGGGTCAAAGGCCAGAACAGGGCAACGTCGCGTCAGTATCAGTAAGCTGGCACTAATCAAGACCCTACCCCCTCTCTACGTGGTGACCCTGGAAACAGACAGGGGATCCTGTCTGGCTAAATTGGTAGGGATCGAGGCTATAGACAAAGACTGTATATACATTATTACATAAGAAGGGAAAAATTAATTATAAGATATGAAAAACAATACTCAACGTTTCGGTGCTTAAGACCATTATCAAGAACACAAAAACTAAATTAACTAAAACATGATACTAACAAATGATCTGAATCAAAAGATACTGGCATACGTACCTGCGTGGCTCTTGGTCAGCATCTCGTGAATGATAGAATGGACAGGAAATAGGAAGACTATTAGGTTACCGATTGGCTGGTCAATCGAAAGGGTCAGTGGCAGGTTACGTAAGATATTGTTTGTACAGGTGGGAACAAAGACCCCAGTGGAAGAGCAGGAGAGGTAGGTGAAGAAACGTGAGATAATAGCGTTAATGACCAACATATCATACTGATGTGTAAACACGTACACCCCCATACAACATGAGCCCTATTCGGCTAATATGGATTGCATACACCTCGATAACAAAGGCGAGCATGTACTCCAAATGTTCCCGGGGAGAGGGGGTTTGTCAACAGTATCACACTGTAAGTGTCCACAGATATGTATACCAGACGATAACGTGCAGAAGATAAGTATGCAAGTAAGAGAATGGGATGGAACATGACACTAGAACGGGTCCCAGTGACTAAACTAGGAATGTCTCGACCACCGTTCACCAAGAACGACTCGAGCCTTACTTGGCTAATATGCATCCTGTGTGTCCCGAGAACGAACACAGGCAGAATCCAATGTCGTATGGCTGGAACAGAGGGAAGAGAAGTGTCAAAAGTGACACCCTAGAGTGTGAGCCGAATTCTGACGATGAATGGGATGATAGTGTCATGTGATACTGCGTAGATATAAATAAGAACAGGGGAGGTGGCTGGAGAGGGGACAGACAGAAGAGGAAATGGTAGTGAGTCAATGGGTTTGTGGAGGGGGTAGATGAAATAAAGAGAATGAAATAAGAAGAAGAAAGACCAGTGGGCATAGACACTATGCGTGCTGAAGTCGTACATTGATACCTTTGGGTGACACTACACCCAAACGGTCAATCAACCGACATTCCAATGATAACCTGCTGCGGTCATCGGAGGAGCACGACACAAGACCGGTGATAGAGACATCTGTCCTGCCGTGGTGACAGGGGCCATTGAAATGGACAGCTACCGGGGTGGGTGCACTGTTAGAGATATCCCGGGGGTGCTGAGCGAAGCGGTCACCAAGGCGCAAGCCTGTCTCACTCATATATGTCATCCCACAGCGCTTGCAGAGAATAGCATAAATAAGGTTGCGGAGACACAAGTGTAGCCTTGTCGGATAGTAAAGGAAGTGTTAGGGAAGGAGATAGTAGTGGCCTGGAAGACGTAAGGACAGGTGTAGCAACGGGACCTAGAGCACGTGACAGTCCCCACGTGTCCCCAGAGGCGGAGCCTACTGCGTACCAGAAGGTCGCGTAGGTTCTTGTCCCTCCGGAAGGCCACCAGGGAAGGAGAGGAAAAGATCCGTGAGGAAGCTGGGTCTTCCGGAAGATCCGCAGCTCACGGAGAAGGATACGGACAGCAGGGGCGTTGTGGGGATGAAAGGTGAGCACCAATTTGGTACGGTCACAAGGGGGACGGGTAGAAGGGGAGAGAGCGGTGTGACGAGAGATTACCGCAGCCACCCTAACGATTTTCTCCAGATCTGATCTGATCCAGTCTGACCACCTCAGATTTTTTGATTTTCGTACATCGCATTATTATATATTCGCTTCTACCCCCTTTCTGCTATCACCTGTGATATTTTTATTTTTATCTCACTTAGCACTATAGTTAACTCTTAGTTCACTATTCACCTTCCCTTCTACTTGTATCTTTCCATCATGCCGTCCTTTCATCGTTTATCTCAATCCATTCACTGCTCTATTCTAGCTGCCTTCAGACTATTGCCCCCTGGGCTTTCCCAAGTTGCAATCAGTTTTGCCTTCCTCACTTTTAAGAAAACTCGTTTAAACTGCCATCGTAACTTCCTTCACAATTGTCTTCGCCATCATGTCTTACCACGTTGCTTTTCATCGTCCTTTCACCCCTCACTTGGCCATCTTCATCCCTCTACTCTTCACCGATTGAATCGCATTGACCGGCAATGCGGTTTCCACCACATGCGGCAGTATCCGACAGTCATACTCGACTGATTCGGGAACTGGGGGTATCCATCTCTCAACTGCGTATTCGTCTCATCTCTCTCTCATCCTACGACTTCCCTCTTCAGCTCTTCCTTCTACGCATGGTTCACTCTTTAAACAGGGAACTTTACACGTGTCTCTCCGCATCCCACAAGAAAAAGATTTCCTATCTTCGTCCTACCCCCACCCCTCCGCCACCATCCGGATCTCCCCACCTTGTCAAGTGTATCCCCCGATCTTCCTCTCTCTGCTGATGAAATATCCATCCTCAGCAAAGGTCTCAACTTCATTCCTCTCCTTCCAACCTCGGACAAATATACCCTTATCAGTGACGTTCACGTCTTTCATCGTGGGCTTCGTATTCGGCACCAATTCTTCAATAAACCACCACCTCCTTGTCCCCCTGTCGACGAACCTTTCTTTGGCTCACCCCACCGCAAACACGATTGGACCCCTCCTTCTTTGCGTCCCTCTGAACCCCTGGAGCGTTATATCTCCAACACTCTCCACTCTATCCTACGTCTACGACCGTCCCCTCTTCGGCGTTCCAATATCACCCCAGCGGAGTCCCGGGCTCTTACCAGTCTCGTTTTCGGATGATATTGTCATTAAACCTGCCGACAAGGGTGGTGCGGTTGTTGTATGGCGGAAGGATCTGTACATTCGTGAGACCTCTTCCCAACTCTCTGACACTTCTTCATACCGTCCGAATCTGGTGGATGCAATACCGCAACACAATAATCTGGTGCACCAGACCATCCAGACATTAATTCTACAGAATGATCTTCCCCCTAGCGCAGATTCTCTTCGTATCATGAAGGCCAATCTTGGCAATCCATGTCTCTACTTGCTTCCTAAGATCCACAAGCCTAATAACCCGGACCGACCCATTGTTTCAGCTTACTCCTGCCCCACTGAATCGATTTCGGCCTTTCTTGACGGCATTTTCCGACCTTTCGTGGAGACACTTCCGTCCTTCCTAAAGGACACCACACATGCTATATCTACCTTTCTTTCGACCTCCCTACTCCCAGGTCGCACTTATCGTCTCTTCCTGTTGGACGTATGCTCCCTTTATACCTCCATCCCCCATCGCGATGGCTTAGCTGCTCCCCAGTTCTTCCTGGATCAGCGACCCCATCCCTCTATTGCCACTACTACTCTCACTCGCTTAGCTGAACTGGTACTTACTACGAATTCCTTCAAGTTCAATGGTGAATACTTTGATCAGATTAGCGGCGTTGCCATGGGCACCAAGATGGGACCCAGTTATGCTTGCCTGTTCATGGGCCACTTGGAACATCTCATCTTTCAGAGTTATCTGGACCCTATACCTTTCATGTACCGCCGATACATTGATGATGGAGTGGGAGTTACGGACATGTCGGAAAGTGACTTGCTACAGTTTATTCGATTCGTCGGTGACTTCCACCCGTCCATCAAGTTTACCTCTGCCATCTCTCTCACGTCAGTAAACTTATTTGACATCACTGTCTCCATCGGTGTCTCATCTCTCCTTACCACTGTTTACTATAAGTCCACTGACTCTCATAACTACCTTCTATATACATCATCACACCCGTTGGCTTGTCGCAACTCTCTACCCTTCTCTCAGCTACCTGTCTCCGACGCTTGTGTCATGACGACGATGATTTTCGTCACCGTGCTCAAGAGATGCTCGACTTCTTTCGACGCCGTCTTTACCCTGAGGAGGTTCTCATCAACGCTCTTCGTCGTGTCCTACCTATCTCTCGTCACACCGCTCTCTCCTCTTCTACCCGTCCCCCTTGTGACCGTACCAAATTGGTGCTCACCTTTCATCCCAACAACGCCCCTGCTGTCCGTATCCTTCTCCGTGAGCTGCGGATCTTCCGGGAAGACCCAGCTTCCTCACGGATCTTTCCTCTCTCCCTGGTGGCCTTCCGGAGGACAAGAACCTACGCGACCTTCTGGTACGCAGTAGGCTCCGCCCCTCTGGGGGACACGTGGGGACTGTCACGTGCTCTAGGTCCCGTTGCTACACCTGTCCTTACGTCTTCCAGGCCACTACTATCTCCTTCCCTAACACTTCCTTTACTATCCGACAAGGCTTCACTTGTGTCTCCTCAACCTTATTTATGCTATTCTCTGCAAGCGGTGTGGATGACATATATAGGTGAGACAGGCTTTGCCTTGGTGACCGCTTCGCTCAGCACCTCCGGGATATCTCTAACAGTGCACCCACCCCGGTAGCTGTCCATTTCAATGGCCCCTGTCACCACGGCAGGACATATGTCTCTATCACCGGTCTTGTGTCGTGCTCCTCCGATGACCGCAGCAGGTTATCATTGGAATGTCGGTTGATTGACCGTTTGGGTGTAGTGTCACCCAAAGGTATCAATGTACGACTTCAGCACGCGTAGTGTCTATGCCCACTGGTCTTTCTTCTTCTTATTTCATTCTCTTTATTTCATCTACCCCCTCCACAAACCCATTGACTCACTACCATTTCCTCTTCTGTCTGTCCACTCTCCAGCCACCTCCCTGTTCTTATTTATATCTACGCAGTATCACTGACACTATCATCCCCATTCATCGTCAGAATTCGGCTCCCACTCTAGGGTGTCACTTTTGACACTTCTCTCTCCTCTGTTCCAGCCATACGACATTGGATTCTGCCTGTGTTCGTTCTTGGGACACACAGGATGCATATTAGCCAAGTAGGGCTCGAGTCGTTCTTGGTGAACGGTGGTCGAGACATTCCTAGTTTAGTCACTGGGACCCGTTCTAGTGTCATGTTCCATCCCATTCTCTTACTTGCATACTTATCTTCTACACGTTATCGTCTGGTATACATATCTGTGGGACACTTACAGTGTGATACTGTTGACAAACTCCCCGGGAACATTGGAGTACATACTCGACTTTGTTATTGGAGTGTATGCAATCCATATTAGCCGAATAGGGCTCATGTTGTATGGGGTGTAGTGTTACACATCAGTATGATATGTCGGTCATTAACGATATTATCTGACGTTTCTTCCACCTACCTCTCCTGCTCTTTCCACGTGGGGTCTTTGTTCCCACCTGTACAAACAATATCTTACGTAACCTGCCACTGACTTATGTAATACTGTATATACCAGTCTTTGCTCTATCGCCTATTTCCTCAGTATTACCGCAGCCACCCTAACGATTTTCTCCATATCTGATCTGATCCAGTCTGACCACCTCAGATTTATTGATTTTCGTACATCGCATAGGGATCGAGGGGAATCTACAGATATAGGTAGTATAGCAAGCACATTCACGCTGGGCATGTTCAAAATTCTGAATGGGGTCAAAGGCGCATGAGGGGTGTGCCAGGATTAGTAAGCCGGCACTAATCAAGACCATGTCCCCTACCTCCACGTGGTGACCCTGGAAACAGACTTTGATTCCGGTCTGGTTAATGAGGGCAGGGATCGGGGAGAACTACTGGTAGTGGTAGCAGTGTAAGTACGGAAAAGCAATGCAGGTCCATACGAACAAAATGCACGAATCGCCTGGCCAATGTCCAACAAAATATTGCCCAAGTTCCTGAACAAAAAGAAACAGCAGCGAAACGTCTCTGAAAGAATCCCTACTCCCCCGGAGTAAGGGACCGAACACAAATTGATATTCTCCGGAGCAAGATACACACGCTCGACGTGTAAGTCAAAGGACCCGCCACAAATTACCAGTTTCTCTGCCGATGGGGAGAGTAGTAAACATGAAAGGATGAGAGGTGCATCCAGTGACGAAACGTGTGCCCACATGGGGCGAAATTAAAGCCCTGCAGAGGGGGCAAACATTGCCAGCTGTGGGGAAGAATAAATAAGTAAGATGCGTAACGAATAAAAGTCTGCCCTCTTGTCGGTACAAGGGAAGATTGCAGCTGACTCCGTATCGGTGGCCTAGCGCAGATACATATACTGGGCAAGGTTGGCCGAGCGCAAAGCATAAAGGTGCATAACGAAACTACTCTCCCTGGGAAAACCATGCAAGGTACTGTTGCGATAACAACTAATATCCCTGGTAGAACTGAGGCGGGTGATGCCTAACGGGACTGCCAGCCTTG
The DNA here is from genome assembly GCA_020796225.1 of Arion vulgaris. Taxonomy (NCBI): domain Eukaryota; kingdom Metazoa; phylum Mollusca; class Gastropoda; order Stylommatophora; family Arionidae; genus Arion; species Arion vulgaris. Next base: position 22,642 of record JADZMA010001152.1, read on the forward strand.
GGGCAACCGGACAAGGTACTGTTGCAGTCACAACTAATATCCCCGGAAGAACTGGGGTGGGTGATGTTGATGAGCGCAAAGTTTAAGTTGGATTTCTAGCGTCGAATGAAACGACCTTCTAGAATATATGTGTGCACCTCAGTCCAGTGTTTCACGGGGACAGGGAAAATGCAGAGTAGACATTGCAAATTGGCAAGCACCGACACGCGCATCGAAACTGCTGAGAATACTCATATTCAGGAATGAACTCACCGAGGCTAGAAAAGTAAGGCCGTTATGTAAAGGTATAGATGGGGACTGCAGTAAAACTATGTAGAATGACGAAACAAGTAATAACAAAGTGCTGTAGTTTTACAAAATACAAAAAACATCGACAATACACAGCAACGTTTCGACCAAAAAGGCCTTTATCAAGCAAATGATACAACAAACCTGACGAATAACTCAGAACACTACATATAGACTTTAACAAAGATATAGCAACGGTTAAAAACAAATGAAAATATGTGACTAAAAGCGAAAATTGAAATAAATACAGAAAAACTGTAAGTGGAAAAATAAGAGAAACAATACACAAATCAAGTAAATATATGACTCATATACATTTAACATATCATCATCATCATCAAATAGCTTGACCTGAGCAGAACTTTGTCACCCCAACAGTCCTCCGAAATTTCTCTCTCTCATAGGCCAGATGTTCCACCTCTGCAGCCGTCATGTTCAAACCATCAGTTGCATCCTGAATCCTTCTTCTCCGTGGTCTTCCTCTTCTTCTCTTTGCCGGTATGCCTCCTTCCATGATGGTCTTCTCCAGCCCTTCATGTCTTTAATATATACACATTTAACATATACACATAAAATATAGAGCATGAGAAGAGAAAGTACTAAGAAGCATAGGAATGTAGAGCGCCGAGTCCAATGAGGTCGCAAGGTACCATACAAAGAAATAAAGCGATTCTCCAGAACAAATTGACTATAAAACTAGTTCTAAAACCAGTTCTACTGATGTCACTCTATCTAATAATAATAAGGTTCGTGAAGTCATTAAGAACTTAATTACCACGAAAGACTTTCCCACTGGTGCATCATCACTCGGTCTGATCGACAGCTGTTTGGGCAAACCCGCATTTTATATGCTCCCAAAAATTCATAAACTCAACAATCCTGGTAGGCCTATCGTTTCCGCTTTCTCTTGCCCCACTGCACACATCTCTGAATTCCTGGACAGTATCTTTAATCCCATAGTTTCCACACTACCTTCTTTTTTGAAGGATACGAACCACGCTTTGTCTGTTTTTTCTTCCATTGAGTTGCTACCCGACAGGACCTACCGTCTCTTCCTCCTTGATGTGTGTTCATTGTAGACTTCTATACCTCATTCCGACGGCCTTAAAGCTCTCCAGTTCTTTCTCAATAGGAGAACTAATCCACTTGTGTCAACCTCTGCTCTCCTTCGTCTTGCAGAACTAGTTCTCACTCTCAACTCCTTTCAGTTCAATGACTTATTCTTTGAGCAGATCAGTGGGGTCGCCATTGGCACTAGAATGGGACCTAGTTATGCTTGTCTGTTCATAGGTTATCTTGAACACCTAGTGTGGACTACATATGATGGCCCTCTTCCGTCTGTTTATCACAGATACATTGATGACTGTATTGGCATTACCGATATGCCTGAAGCTGATTTATCACGCTTCATCAATTTCATTAATGTTTTCAACCTGCTATTCAATTTACCTCTCACATCTCCACTACTTGTGTCAACTTTCTGGACATTACTATCACCATATCCACTATCACTACATCAGTATATTACAAGCCTACTGATGCACTTAGTTTTCTCCTTTATACTTCTTCCCATCCCCAGGCTTGTCGTAATTCTTTGCCATTCTCGCAGCTCTTGCGCCTTCGTCGCCTTTAGCGAGGACGATGATTTTCTTGATA
>JADZMA010001153.1:0-24578 GCA_020796225.1 Arion vulgaris
GATCTACTTTAACAGTTGACACAACACTAGAAGACAAAAGATATAACAAGTTGTAGCAAGAGATATTATCTACTTTAACAGTTGACACAACACTAGAAGACAAAAGATACAACAAGTTGTAGCAAGAGATATGATCTACTTTAACAGTTGACACAACACTAGAAGACAAAAGATATAACAAGTTGTAGCAAGAGATATGATCTACTTTAACAGTTGACACAATACTAGAAGATAAAAGATATAGCAAGTTGTAGCAAGAGATATGATCTACTTTAATAGTTGACACAACACTAGAAGACAAAAGATATAACAGAGTTGTACAAGAGATATGATCTACTTTAACATTGACACAACACTAGAAGACAAAAGATATAGCAAGTTGTAGCAAGAGATATGATCTACTTTAACAGTTGACACAACACTAGAAGACAAAAGATATAACAAGTTGTCAAGAGTTTGATCTACTTAACAGTTGACCTACACTAGAAGACAAAAGATATAACAAGTTGTAGCAAGAGATATGATCTACTTTAACAGTTGACACAACACTAGAAGACAAAAGATACTAACAAGTTGTGCAAGAGATTGATCCTTACTTTAACAGTTGACACAACACTAGAAGACAAAACTAGAAACCAGTTTGTGTGAGTATGTATTGTCATTATGTCATAGACAGTTAAAATCTACCAGTTATATGCTATTTTGTTATTTATTTTATATGTTTTCTAACTGTCTCCATTCATTGTTTCCATTTATCAGAGATCATTGCTTACACATGGAACTACATGACAGATGTTAAGAAAATAGAAATGGAAGATGAGTGCAACATTCAACACTCACAACTTGTCAGATCTGATGTTATCTTAGAAGATATTCAACACTCACAACTTGTCAGATCTAATGTTATCTTAGAAGATATTCAACACTCACAACTTGTCAGATCTGATGTTATCTTAGAAGATATTCAACAACACAAGATCAAAATGGAGACAAATATGGAAGATGAAACAGACAGTCAAGAAAGACTAACAAAACACATGAGGAGAAATATTGTCAAGTACACAGAAGATGAGAAAGAGGATTATGAGATGATGAATGAACATAAAGGAGATAGCAGTATCAGGAAGAGAAAACAAGATAGCAGATCTGGGTTTGACATCTAGAAACAGACTACATGACTTAAGAGAGTCAATGAAAGTCAGGAATGTCAAGTCATTATGAGTGACATCATGGCTAAGAATGATGATAGACAGACTGTCAATAATGAAGATTATAAGAAACTGTGGTCAGGAAATGTATTAAATGTTTCTACAATAAATCAACATTCTGTGAGTAGTACATGTTCAGAAGTCGACAAATGTCATACTGTGTCTACTGGAATGATATTCTAAAACTACAGAAGAAAACATTCAGGAAGAAGTCTTACATGTGTGATGTATGTGACTTTAGTTGTACTCATTCTCATAAACTGAAACTGCACAAAAGTATACATACAGGAGAGAAGATATATAAGTGTGAGGATTGTGGGAAACGTTTTATGTCATTTAGCGTCGTCAAACAACACATGAAGATACATACAGGAGAGAAACCTTACAAGTGTGATGTTTGTGGTGTAGGATTCTGTCTAGCTAATAGCCTCACAAGACACAGAAGAATACATACAGGAGATAAACCTTACAGGTGTGATGTTTGTGGAGGATGTTTCTCTCAGTCTGGTCACCTGAAGGTACACAGACGAATACATACAGGAGAGAAACCTTACAAATGTGATGTTTGTGGTGTAAGATTCTCTCAACCTGGTCACCTGAAGGAACACACAAGAATACATACGGGAGAAAAACCTTACAAGTGTGATGTTTGTTGTGCAGGATTTTGTCGATCTGGTGACATGAAGGTTCACAAAAGAATACATACAGGAGAGAAACCTTACAAGTGTGATGTTTGTGGTAAAGAGTATACTATAACTGGTGACCTGAAGGTACACAAAAGAATACATACAGGAGAGAAACCTTACAAGTGTGATGTTTGTGGTGCAGAATTTTCTCGATCTTTGGAACTGAAAGTACACCTAAGAATACATACAGGAGAGAAACCTTACAAGTGTGATGTTTGTGGTCTAGGATTCTGTCAACCTAATAACCTTACAAAACACAGGAGAACACATACTGGAGAGAAACCTTACATATGTGATGTTTGTGGTGCAGCATTCTCTCAGTCTGAACACCTGAAGGAACACAGAAGAATACATACAGGAGAGAAACCTTACAAGTGTGATGTTTGTGGTGTAGGATTCTCTCGATCTGGTCCCTTGAAGGTACACAGAAGAATACATACAGGAGAGAAACCTTACAAGTGTGATGTTTGTGGAGTAGGATTCTGTCGATCTGTTGAACTAAATATACACAGAAGAATACTACGGAGAGAAACCTTACAAAGTGTGATGTTTGCTTGTGCAGACTTTTCTCGATCTTTTGAACTGAAAGTACACAGAAGAATACATACAGGAGAGAAACCTTACAAGTGTGATATTTGTAGTGCAGGATTCTCTCAACCTGATTATCTGAAGGTACACAGAAGAATACATACAGGAGAGAAACCTTACAAGTGTGATGTTTGTAGTGTAGGATTCTATCGATCTGGTTACCTGAAGGTACACAGAAGAATACACACAGGTGAGAAACCATACAAATGTGATGTATGTGGGGCAGGATATTGTCGATCTGTTGAACTAAATATACACAGGGTAACACACACAGGAAGAAACCTACAGCTGCGATGTTTGTGGTGCAGGATTCTGTCAGTCTGCGTTACCTGAAAGTACACAGAAGAATACATACAGGAGAGAAACCTTACAAGTGTAATGTTTGTAGTGTAGGATTCTGTCGATCTTATGTCTTGAAGGTACATAGTAGAATACCACAGGAGGAAACCTTACAAGTGTGACAATTGTGGTGAAGGATTCAGTCGATTTGGTTACCTGAAGGTACACAGAAGAATACATACAGGAGAGAAACCTTACAAGTGTGATGTTTGTGATTCAGTTTTCACTACAGCTGGTGAATTGAAGATACACAGAAGAAAACATTTGAGAAAAGTACAGTACAGTTGTGATTTGTGTTGTAATCACTTTAGTCATTTGTGTACATTGAAAAAGCACTTACATTCACATTTTCATAAAATATTTCGGTGTCTTATTTCTGATATTAACTGAATATTTGTACAATCAATCAAGCGCCATGCCTGTCGGCGTAGGCAATCATGTCTCTCCGCAACTCTCTTCAGCATCTAATCAGTTCTCTAGCGTCTATTTTTGTGAACCATGATGCCAGACCATCCAACATCTTCTCTCTCTGTCTTCCACGATCTCTCCTTGCCTGAATTTTACCTGTTGTCACCAAATGTTCTAAACCTTCTCTTATATTATATGCCCAAATAACCTTGATTGTTTGATTCTTATTCCTTTGGTAAGGTTTCTTTGTGTGCAGTCCTGATTTAAAACCTCATTTGTTTTCTTAGCTGTCCATAGAATTTCAGCATTCTGCAAAAGCACATCTCTGTGGCTTCCAGTGATCTTAATGATTGTTTGTTCTTTGTCTTTGATTTGCTGCCATACATAAGTATTGATTCAATTTAGCACTGGAGTACTCGTTTTCAATGTCATTGGTAGTGAATTCACGCATAGTGTGAGTTTCATAAAAGCTGCTTTCACTTGAGCTTATCTACTTGTAATCTCTGCTGTACATCTTCCATTTGATGTTAGCGTTAAGATATTTCCCAGATACTTGAATGATTTTTATATTGCATTTTGGTTTTCCAATTTCTTGAAGATAACCATTACCTCTATTTAATCTAAGTGCATTGTTTATATAGGCAATCAAAGTGCATTGTTTATATAGGCAATCAAAGTGCATTGTTTATATAGGCAATCAAAGTGCATTGTTTATATAGGCAATCAAAGTGCATTGTTTATATAGGCAATCAAAGTGCATTGTTTATATAGGCAATCAAAGTGCATTGTTTATGTAGGCAACTAAAGTGTATTGCTTACGTGAGTGATGTAAGTATTGTTTATGTAGATAATCTAAGTGTATTATTTATGTAGGCAATCTACATGTTTTTTATCTAGGCAAAGTGTATTGCTTATGTTGGTGATGTAAGTATTGTTTATATAGGCAATCTACATGTATTGTTTATGTAGGTAATTTAATATTTATGTAGAAAATGTAACTTTACTCCTTTTCTTAACTGAATCCATGCGGAGTTTTTTTTTAAATTTTGCCCTCAGGACAGAATACCTTTATTTAGCTCCAAAAATATTGTGCAAATGAGATAGTTAAACTGAAATATTATATTCCTAAAAGCGGACAAGCGATGGACCAGGCTGATGTTATAAATTCCCAAAGGGAGAGAGGCCGTGTACATGATTCAAGTAATATTGGTGAATCTACAACACTAACCAGACTGCAAGAAATCCAAATCAAGTGGGGTGTAGCCAGACAGCCAAACCTCCTCTTAGTGCCTCTTACGACATGTGTGGCAGGTAACAGTGGTTCTATTCTTTACACCTCAATTTTGGGTCCCAGTAACCACTCGACAATTGACATACTGTAACAGTGTATTCTAGAAAATGAGATTTGGATTAAAGTGTTGGCAGCGACCATGGCAAAAGAAACTTTAAAATCACAATGCAGATAGCAAACTTAGCAAGATCAAATTGAAACTCGAAACACTATTCTAGTAGCATTTGTAAAGTTAAGAACATGCAACAAATATATATATGGCCTTTTCATTTTACAGACGGTCAATTGTCAAGTGTTTTACTGAGACAACTTCTGAGTTTTCACTTTTCTCTCTTGTCTTTCAGCTCATACATAAGTCTCTTCTCAAAGACTCTGTGCTCTTACGCAATATGGTTTTCACACAACTCTGTCATCAGCTAGTTTTCCCATGTGTTGGGACCTATAGAAAAGTTTTCGTTGAGGCTATGCAGACATCTTTATATCTGAGCAGTGGTTTGCCCTGGTGCCTCTTCCCCTCTGAAAGTTCACAGAACAACATTTGTTTTGGTATACGACAAGTTTCCATTCTTTTCATATGCCCCAACCATCTTAGTCATCCACTGCTCAACATGCCCATGATGGAAAGCAGGTTTGCACGTTGCAGTACTTCAGAGTTGGCTATCTTGTTGTACCACCTGATATTCATAATCTTGCAGAGACATCGAAGGTGAAAGATGTTAAGGACAGACCGCACCCCTACATTTAACGATTTTTCTTAAAAAATGAAATTGGAGTTTTATATTTTGGATAATACATCAATTTTGAACAAAAATCTATCTTAAGTTTGCAAAAAAATGTAGTTTGTATTTTAATTAAATTTTTAACTGAGCATGTATACGTTTTTAGCTAATTATATATGAAAACCATAACTCTGCTTCAACAGATGGTAGCACGTGTTTATAGTAATATGGTAGCACAGATAGATTAAGTAATAGCACAATTAAACTCATGCAGCTTCATTATGATGTAACTTGTATGAAAAATTCTGGGAAATTAGAGCACATTGGTTGGATAAAATAGTATTTGAAGCCATATTTAAACATTACAAGATAACCATGAGAACTGCAATAGGCTGAGTAGCTTGTGCCCTAAAGATAAAGTTTTAGTTGATTAAAAACAAACTGCCTAATTTTATTTTTGGCAACATAATGCAAGTATTTGTCAAGCTATCTTGTAACTTTGTTGATAAAATATATTCATGGTGGTTCTCACAATGCTAATGAATCTTTCCATAATCTTATATGGACTTGGTATCCTAAGATCTCATATGCTTTGAGGAGGAGCTTAAAAGTAACTGCCAATGATACCAATATTATAGTTAATAATGTGAAATTGTACCGATATGATACTTTTGTTTTAATATAACTTTTCCTTCGGAAAACATTATTTTCAGTATTTTGCAGTCATCTATAAAAACCGCATATCTTCCTTGCTAATACAGAATTTAGGCACAAAAAGATAGAAAGATGTAAAACAATTAGCGTTAGCATATAAAGCATTCCTCCCATGGGCCATTACCTTGTAGTGGTGGGGAGGCTTGCGTGCTCCAAATGATACAGTGAGCTAGGGCGGCGGAACTTATGTTCCCGGAAGGGTTCAAGCCGGAAAGGTCACTGAAGAGGGACAGAGCGAAGCATGGTCTCCTGGTCCTCCAGGTTGGGGTTGGGCTTGGGACTAACGATCCCATCCTTTAAAAAAAAAAAAATTAAAGTTACGGAACAACAACAAACATACAACCTATCTACGGGCATGAAGGGCTACCAAGAGTCATTGACTCACATGACTGGAAGTGGTGAAAGCCGAAAGGAAGCTACTTTCATGAGGACGGAAGTCCTGAATGCCAAAACCAAGACCAGAATTGGATGCTGGAATGTAAGAACAATGTACGAAACCGGAAAACTGTCACAAATAACAGCAGAAATGAGAAGATATAATCTACATATCCTAGGGGTTAGCGAGAGCAAATGGACAGGAAATGCAAAGTACCACTGCAACAGGTGAAACAGTCCTTTTTCTGGACGAGACGATGACCTACACCATGAAGGAGTAGCAGTAATCCTAAGAAAAGGCGTGGAAAAGTGTCTGTTAGAATGGAAACCTATCAGTAGCCGCTTGATTAAGATCAGACTAAAGGGGAAACATACAAACATCACAATCCTACAATGCTGTCGCCAACTAATGATAGCGAAGATACAAAGAAAGACTCTTGATTCGAAAACCTACAAGCAGAATTAGACAAGTCACCATCCCATGATGTTATCATTGTTATGGGAGATCTAAATGCGAAGGTCGGACAAGACAACACGCATAGTTATAGAACTATGGGAAAATATGGATGTGGTATGATGAACGAAAATGGGAACGTTTAGTAAACTTCTGCAGCATGAACAATCTCGTTATAGGAGGAACCCTATTTCAACATTTAGATATCCACAAATTAACATGGTATTCCCCTAATGGCAGAGATAAAAACCAAATAGACCATATAATGATTAATGGACCCTGGAGACGCTCGCTGCTAGATGTTGTAGTCAAGAGAGGTGCAGATGTTGTTAGCGACCACCACCTAGTCACAGCTTATGTCAAACTTAAACTAAGAAAAACAGGACAACAGAAAACTTCCAAAAGAGGTTCGATGTGGATAGACTAAAAGACACGGAAGTAAGGGATAAGTTTATAATGCAGATAAAGAACAGATTCCAAGCCCTAGAAAGTAATGAAACTACGGATGAAACTGACAACATAGATAGAACATGGGACAACATAGCATCTATATATGCAAGAGCAGTGAAGCATGTCTAGGGTACCGCACAAAGAAAAGAAAAGAATGGATAACACCAACAACATGGAAAATAATAGACGCCGAAGAATATTAAAAAAGAAATTGTTAGAAGCAAAGTCCAAAAGACTGAAAGCAAGATACCAAGAACAGTACAAAAGCGCAAGTAAAGAAATCAAAGGGCTGTGAGCTGACAAAAGAATGTATGTTGAAGACCTGGCAGTGCAGGCAGAAGAAGCAGCAAAAAGTGTGATCAGGGAACAGTGTACAAAATTACAAAGCTAATAATCGGGAAACATTACAGGAGATCAAATACTCTCATAAAGGATAAGAATGGAATACTATTGACAACGGAAAGGAACAAGAAATACGATGGACAGAGCATTTTAAAGAATTGCTAAATAGACCACCACCAACGGTAGTAGCAGACATACCAGAACCAACAGAGGAATTATAAATTGGCATTGAAACACCCAGCCGGGATGAGATCATTACAGTAATTAAATCTCTTAAGAATAACAAGGCACCAGGGAATGATAACTTAAACTATTCAAAATAGACCCAGAACTTGCAGCTAATATATTGCAACCCTTGTTTACTACTATATGGAATACCCAAATAATACCTGATGCATGGAACAGAGGAGTCATCATCAAGATCCCCAAGAAGGGCTCCCTTGCCGATTGTAATAATTGGCGTGGAATACCACTGCTTTCTGTCCCAAGTAAAATCTTAAGCAAAATCATCATACAACGTATTACTGATGCTGTGGATAAGAAACTAAGAAAGGAACAAGCAGGATTTCGCAGAGAACGGAGCTGTATAGGCCAAATATTTGCTCTTAGAAATATCATAGAGCAATGCACAGAATACAAAACAAACTCTATATCAACTTTGTAGATTTTGAAAAAGCTTTGATAGCATACCATGAAAGTCTATGGCGTATCTTAAGATGGTATGGAATCCCACTGTGTTTTATAAATATTATAAAAGCTGCTACAGCAAGTTTGCATGCAGTGTTGAAACTTCAGAACTAAAGTTTGAAGTAAAAACAGGTGTGCGACAAGGATGTGTTATGTCAGCCCTATTATTCAACACTGTCATAGATTGGGTGATAACAACGGAAGATAAGGCAAGAGGTATTAGATGGACGCTCACATCCACTCTGGAAGACCTAGATTTTGCAGATGACATGCACTCTATCTCATACATAGAGATATCCAGGAAAAGACCTCCGCCTTAACCAATATAGTGAGATGGTTGGCTGAAAATAAATCAGAAGAAAACTGAAGTAATGACTCTGAACATAGCAACCCCAGCACCAGTCAAACTAGAAGGTAAAACCCTCCCAGATACAACCGCTTTCACATACCTTGGAAGTGTTATTAGCAATGAAGGGAGCGCTGGATCTGACATTAAAAACAGACTGAGTAAGGCACGAAGTGCATTCATGACCCTTCAGACCGCCTGAAAATCTGCCCAATACAGCATCAGAACCAAGACTAGTATCTATAAAAGCTGTGTGCTGTCAACATTGCTGTGCGGATCGGAATGCTGGAGAATGACAGAACAGGATATGTCCAGACTCTCCGCCTTTCATACAACTTGTCTGCGAAAAATCTTACGTGTGTACTGGCCGACTACTATCTCGAATCAAGAATTGCTTGCACGATGCCAACAAGAGAATATGGGCACTATCATCCGAAGGCGACGCTGGAGATGGATTGGACATGTGATGCGCATGGAGACTGGCTCCAACACGAAAACTGCACTGAGATGGACTCCAGAGGATAGGCAAAAGCGTGGAAGACCCAAGACGACCTGGAGGAGACGATAGAGCAAGAGCTGAAGGAAATGAATCATAGCTGGAACACAATACAGAGGAAGGCCATGAACAGGAAGAATGGTGTCGTTTGTCTGCCCTAAATGTCAAGGCGTAACAGGCTAAAGAGAGAGAGAGAGGATATAAAGCATTGGCTGAGGCAAGTTTGTATGCTCCTGGGAGATTCTAAAGTAAATTAATTTGGTCAATAATTGAAAATATGTTCGTTTTTTGGCTTTTTCTCAAAATTATTTTCCGTCAATGTATGTAGCTAAATACACTTTTTTTCAAAAACTACTAAAAGGATTGCTGTATAAATTTGCCCACTTCTTTATTACGCATATTTAATGACCCCCTACCACTTTAAAAAGAATTAATTGAACAGTTTTTGTGTGTCATGCAAAAGAATATCTCTTACCCCATATTTTTCGGTCAAAATCTGGATTTGCATTTTAAAATTCAGGTAAAACTCATTTTATTATATTTTAAAAATATTTTGGTACCAGTTCAAGATATGCCCATGTACTATAACATCTGAAAGTTCCATAGTGCTAACCTTAGAACTTAAATCATCCTGTATTTTGCAAGGTTACTTTTTGGGCCTTTTCCCTTAAAAACCCTCTATATGAAATATTTTTCATAGAATATACATGCTTGGATTTTTGACATTTTCCCCGAGTTTTAACATCAAGTTGATCATTTAGAATCATACGCACAACTTCAATATTTCTGTTTAGGGGTGCCGTCTGTCCTTAAGTCTCCTCTCGTGTCTTGAGTAGGCTGTCCATGTTTCTGAGCCATATAGTAAAGAACTAATTACACAGGCTCGATATATTTGAATCTTTGTCTGTAATGTCAGTTTTGTGTTGTCCCATGCTCGCTTTGATAGTTTGCCGAATGTAGTAGCCGCACTCCTATACGAGCGTTGATTTCTTCATCAAGAGAAAGGCTGGCAGTGACCATGAACCCTAGATAGCAGAATTTATGAACTTGTGTTAGATGGTTACCATCTAAAATGATATTTGTTGATGTGTTACCTCCCTGACATAAAACAACTGTTTTGGAGACACTTATAGTCAAAGAAAATAGGTCGCATGCCTTTGACAAATTATTGATTAGGCATTGCAGTGTGTAGCCTCACTGTGGGTGACTAAGGCAGTATTGCCAGCGAAAAGGAGGTCCTTAAGAAGAATTTCCATTATTTTTGTTTTGACCCTTGAGCGAGCCAATTTAAAGAATGAATCATCAGATCTAGTGCGGATGAAAACATCAGAAGTTAAAGAATGAATCATCAGATCTAGTGTGGATGAAAACATCGAAGTTAAAGTGAATCATCAGATCTAGTGTGGATGAAACATCAGAAGTTAAAGAATGAATCATCAGATCTAGTGCGGATGAAAACATCAGAAGTTAAAGAATGAATCATCAGATCTAGTGTGGATGAAAACATCAGAAGTTAAAGAATGAATCATTAGATCTAGTGTGGATGAAAACATCAGAAGTTAAAGAATGAATCATCAGATCTAGTGTGGATGAAAACATCAGAAGTTAAAGAATGAATCATCAGATCTAGTCGGATAAAAACATCAGCTCTTAGGCGGTGGTTAAAAGGACTGAAAAAGATTAAAAGGAAAAAGGGGGGCAGGACAAAGCCCTGCTTGGGCTCCTCTTAACCTCGAAACTTCAGATTCTGCCTGAACTGAGCAACAATTAAAACTTTTTGAAACCTCAGGTGAAACTTGAACAATTTAAAGGGGAAAGGGAAAGTAACTGGGGGTTTTTCTTTTATGGTTATGTTTTTTAAAGAAAAAGTTATTCTCAGTTGGACAGGTAAATATCCATACTTGTGGTGTCCCCAATCAGGAAAAGGTATGCAGGTCTCATTTTGTAACGTTATGTACAAGGTGGCGTCGGGTTGGGTTGTGACCCCGCCCTTTAAACCCCGGGCGTTCGGTTAAAATCACGTGCGCCAGTTTGGTTCAAATTGTTTGGGGGATTTTAACAAAGGATGAGGGCCCCCTTTCAAAATGGAAACTACTAAACAAAAATTCCCTGAAAATCACAAAAAGGTTAAAAAAGCGGGGTTGATTCGCAAAGCCCTTTAAAAGGTTTGAAATTTTTTTATGTACAAGCTAGATGTCTGTCATTGTTATCTTGCAGATTTATTAGGTTGTTAAATTGGGGAGGAGAAAACTCCGATTTTAAAAATTTTTAAAAAGTACAAACAATGTCGAACTTGAGTTTTTAACACTTTGTTCTGGTCTGGTCTATGTTCCATTTAGATGAAAGTATTAAACAGAGAGGGAAAAGTAGGGGAAATTTAAAAAGAACAAACATAGTTTTAAAAGAAAATTAAAATCACTAAAAACGTAGGGAATGGAACGCAGTAAAAAAAGATCGAATACAAATAGCGCTTTGCCAGTGTAATTTGGGTGTGAAGCGAATGTTTAACGCAGTGTCAGCGTATGGGTGTGAAGCATGAATGTTTAACAACGTGCGCGTAGGGGTTGAAGCTAATTTTTTAAATGACGTGTCACTTTGGATGGAAAATGTTTCTGACAGTGTAAACGATGGGTGTGGCATGAATTTTTAACATGACAGTGGCAACATGGGGGTTGAAGTAAAATGTTTAACATGACGGTCACTTGGGTGAAACTGAATTTTCTGAACCAGTGCCAAATTTTTTTGGGTGTTTTAAATTTTCTGACGTGCCCCACGTTGGGTAGAAACATAATTTTTTAACAAGGGGGAATTGGGTGTAATTAAATATTTTAACATTACGTTGGGTGTAACATGAATTTTTGACAGTGTAGCGTATGGGTGTAAATGAATTTTAACATGACAGTGTCAACTAGGGGTGTAAATAGGGTTTTTCTGACAGTGCCCGCTTGGGTGTAAGCTAATTTTAACGGCAGTGCCCAGCTTTGGGGTGTGAAGCAGATGAAACCCCTGACGTGGCACGTAGGGGGTGAAACATGAATGTTTAACATGACGGTTTTTGGGGGTGGAAGCATGAATGTTTAACTGCAGTGTCAGCGTATGGATGTGAAGTATGATATTTTAACATGACAGGTAGCAGTATGAGTCTGAAGCATTATGAATTGTTTAGAGGGACCATGTAAAATTATATTTTTTGATGTATTAAATTTGTTTAGACACTTATAGTCAGAGAAGTATAGGTTGCATGCCTGAATGTTTGAACTTTGCAGTGTGAGCCTCACTGTGGGTGACTATGAATGTTTACCCATGAAGGAGGTCAAGGTTTATTATTTTTGTGAAGCAGAAGTTAAAGAATGTCCAGCTAGTGGGTGAAAACATGAAGTTTAAGATGACATCAACTGTGGGTGTGAAACTCAGAAGTTTAAAAATAAACAGTCAGATCTAGTGTGAAACATGAAGTTAACGATGAATTCGGATCTAGTGGGTGTAAAGTATTAAATGAATTAACATCGACAGTGGTAAAACAAGCGTTGGGTGGTGTAAAGCATCGAAGAAGATTAAAATGACAGTGACAAGCCATGGTTGACCCCATCTAATGAACATCAGATGTGCTGCATCGAACTGAGCACTTAAACATATAAAATGGTTAACATTGACACATAAAATGGAAGCGTAAATGGGTGTGGTTATGAATTTTAAAAATGACAGAGTTATTATCTAGTTGGCGGAAGTATCCAATTGTTTTACCAACAGGTAAAGGTATGAGGTGTCATTTGTAACAGTTTGTACAAGTGTCACCCTGTGGGGGTTGTGAAGTATGAATGTTTAGCATGACGTGCGCGTTTGGTTGAAGTATGAATGTTTTAACAGAAGGAGATGGCAACCTTTAGGTGGCGAACATGAATATTTAAAAATCACAAAGTACATACAGCTGGGGTTGATGCAGAAGTCTACAAAGGAATATGGTTAAGCTAATTTTAAAAATGCAGTGTCGTATTGGTGTCGCAAAATTTAGTTTAAAATTTGAGGAGAGCAACTTGGTTTAAAGCTTTAAAAGTTTAACAACAGTGTCAGGATGGGTTTGAAGCATGATGTTCTAGGTCTGGCAGTAGGGGTTACATTTAGAGGGTTTAACATGAGATGGAAATGCATGATGGAATTAAAGAATAACGTAGCTTTACAAGAAAATTAATCACAACGTATGGGGGTGACAAAAACAAGATGAATACTATAGCATGAACCAGTGTCAACGTATGGGTGTGAAGCATGAATGTTTAACATGACAGTGTCAACGTATGGGTGTGAAGCATGAATGTTTAACATGACAGTGGCAACGTATGGGTGTGAAGTATGAATGTTTAACATGACAGTGTCAACGTATGGGTGTGAAGCATGAATGTTTTAACATGACAGTGCAAGCGTATGGGTGTGAAGTATGAATGTTTAACATGACAGTGGCAACGTATGGGTGTGAAGTATGAATGTTTAACATGACAGTGGCAACGTATGGGTGTGAAGTATGAATGTTTAACATGACAGTGGCAACATATGGGTGTGAAGTATGAATGTTTAACATGACAGTGGCAACGTATGGGTGTGAAGTATGAATGTTTAACATGACAGTGTCAACGTATGGGTGTGAAGCATGAATGTTTAACATGACAGGTGGAACGCATGGGTGTGAAGTATGAATGTTTAACATGACAGTGGCAATGTATGGGTGTGAAGCATGAATGTTTAACATGACAGTGGCAACGTATGGATGTGAAGCATGAATGTTTAACATGACAGTGGCAATGTATGGGTGTGAAGCATGAATGTTTAACATGACAGTGGTAAAGCGTATGGGTGTGAAGTATGAATGTTTAACATGACAGTGGCAGATGTAGGTGTGAAGCATGAATGTTTAACATGACAGTGACAACGTATGGGTGTGAAGCATGAATGTTTAACATGACAGTGGCAACGTATGGGTGTGAAGTATGAATGTTTAACATGACAGTGTCATGTATGGGTGTGAAGCATGAATGTTTAACATGACAGTGGCAACGTATGGGTGTGAAGCATGAATGTTTAACATGACAGTGGCAATGTATGGGTGTGAAGTATGAATGTTTAACATGACAGTGGCATATGGTGTGAAGCATGAATGTTTAACATGACAGTGGCAACGTATGGATGTGAAGCATGAATGTTTAACATGACAGTGGCAACGTATGGGTGTGAAGCATGAATGTTTAACATGACAGTGGCAACGTATGGGTGTGAAGTATGAATGTTTAACATGACAGTGTCAACGTATGGGTGTGAAGTATGAATGTTTAACATGACAGTGGCAACGTATGGGTGAAGGTGTGAAGTATGAATGTTTAACATGACAGTGGCAATGTTGAATGTGGTGATGAAGATGAATGTTTAACATGACAGGGGCAAGTAGTGTGAAGTATGAATGTTTAACATGACAGTGTCAACGTATGAATGTGAAGTATGGATGTTTAAACATACGTTCAACATGTGGTTTGAAGTAGGAATTTTAACGCAGTGTCACGTTGGGTGTGAAGCATGAATGTTTAACGACGTGGAACTTGGGTGTAAACATGAATGTTTAACATACAGTGTCAACAGGGGTTGGTATAATGTTTCTGCATGTCAACTATGGGTGAATTAATGTTTCGCAGTGTAACGTATGGGTGTAAAGCAGAATGTTTAACATGACAGTGGAAACATGGGTAAATGAATGTGAATGTATATGAATGTGACAGGGGAAAAACATATTCTTTCTTTTCTCAATCCTTTTTTTTTTTCAGCGTCAGGATTGAAGAGATTTTTTGAAAAGCCTGGGGTAAAGGAACAATGGCACCAGGATTAGTGAGCTCTTTTAAACAAGGTCCCCCCCACCTCCCAGACCTGGGAAAAAGACAATAGTTTCGGGCTGTCAAGGGGGAGGGGTCGAGGGGGGACGGCAAGAAAGGGTGAATTCCCTTGGGTGAGATCCGCTTGAGAATGTTAGGAGAACAAGCCATGGGGTCAAAGGAACAATGCCGCACCAGGATTAGTGAGCTAGCACTAATCAAGGTCCTACCCCACCTCCATGTGGTGACCCTGGAAACAGACAATAGTTTCTGTCTGTCTAAGTAGGGTCAGGAGAGCTACTTTGGTACAAGTAGTGATGCAGCCGTATTCACGTTGGATGAGATCCCGCACAGGCGAGCGAAATCCCAGAGTGACTATTGATGCACCCCTCTCCCGGCCGATGGGAAAAGCTGAACGGATAAAAATGAAGGGTGCATCCAGAGAGCAGACGTGGGATGAAACTGGGGGCCCAAACTGAGTTGCTCGTATTCACACATAGGTCGAAACTCTGAGGCGGGGCCTGAATTGGGTTTCAATGGGTGCATCCAGAGAAGAGATGTGGAACAAAACTTGGGCCGAGATGAGTTGCACGTGGGCCCACATAGGGTGAGACTCGGATCCCTGAGTTGCTCGGCGTCCGGACAGCCTAAAGGCATGGTGAATGTGAGCATGGTGATAACTGATGGACATGGTTTTTCCAGTTCTGAGACAGAACAATATCACTTGTCCTGCTTTGTCTAGATAATGATAATTATCTATTTGCTGGTCTCTTGTCTAAAGGCCTTTCTGTGGGTTTTGTTTCCATGGAAAGTGATTTTATTGCTGAGTTGCTTCCTTCTTCGTTAGTTTGCCTACTTTCCCATTTCCTATTTTACTACAGTATGATGGTATCCCTACAAACAAGGAACTTTGGGATAGAACAGGACAGCAACAGGTGGCACAAGAGACAAACAGCAGAAGGTGGCGCTGGATAGGACACACACTGAGGAAACCCCTAACAGCATCGCAAGACAGGCTCTCTGATGGAACCCCCAGGGCAACAGAGGTGAACCCATGAACACCTGGAGACGGAGTTTGAGATGGAATGCAAGAAAATGGGAGAGATCTGGAAAGGATGACCTTAGTTGGAACCTATGCTTCCCTAGGGGCGAAGGGTGAGAAGATAATTGTATCCACTGCAGCACAACTTTTTCTTCAGTTCACTTATTGTTTCTTTTAAATCTAGCAGTTTCAGAAAAATACCATTTAGGACTTTTAATACTGACAGTGCTTCGAGGGTGAATATACTACAATCTGTTGATATTGACTTGTGTTTGTAGTATCTTTGCTGTAATATGCTACAATCTGCTGATATTGTTATGTTTGTAGTATCTAAGCTATAATATGCTTATATTGTTGTGTTTGTAGTATCTTAGCTGTAATATGCTACAATCTGCTGATATTGTTGTGTTTGTAGTATCTTAGCTGTAATATGCTACAATTTGCTGTTATTGTTGTGTTTGTAGTATCTTAGCTGTAATATGCTACAATCTGCTGTTATTGTTGTGTTGTAGTATCCTAGCTGTAATGTTTAAGTCCTGTCTAAAAACGATCTAAAGACAAAGTTGACTTCAGCTTTATACCAAACCAATCTGAGGTATTTTCGCACGTTCTAACACTTTACAGCCGCCATTTGATCACTATAAAGTAATGATTTGTTTTAAATTTAATGGTCGATATTGTGGTGCCGGCAAAGAATAGTACCACTGCGACCTATAAGACATGTCTAAGAGGCGACTGATGTAGGACCTAGGGAAGCTACCCTAGTAAATTAAAATCGTCGGAGAAATCGGATGTGCTGGTTAGCAGACAAGCAAGAAAACTAACCACTTCCACACGCTGTCTACGCAGAATACTAAAAATAAGCTGGCAGTACAAAATTCCAGATATCGAAGTCCTCACAAGAGGAAAGATCCCAGCGTCAACACCCTGTTGCAGAATGCCCAAGTAAGATGGGCCGGTCACGTTGCTCGGATGCCTGATAAACGCATCCCCACACAGTTGATGTATGGCGAACGAAGGGGGTAGGCGTTCTGCTGGTGGACACACAAAAACGCTTCAAGGACACTTCTAAAGTCTCTGAAATACTTGGATATAGACACCACGTGCTGGGAATTCCTTGCACAAGATCGCCAAATGTGGCGCTGTAACAACACAAGAGGAACCTGCATAGCTGAGAATCATCGTGTCGTTGAGGCACAGAGAAACGAGCTGCGGAAAAGACAGAACACGGACATGTCTAACCTTGATCATGTATTCCCCACCTGTGGTAGGGGATTGTGTTTTAAGTTGGACTCTACAGTCATCTCCGCACACATCAGAGAGGTGCAGCAGCATAGTCTGAGACTGTTGTCATCATTGCTTGCGATGGACGGTTATTATTAGGCGCATACCTGGCACAACGTAAAATCGCTCTTATGCTCAGATCACATCAAATCGCAGAGTATCGATATGGAGTGTTCTAAGAAGAAATTTAATGGAAAACAAATTTCTTCCAATATTCTCCACAGTTCCTGATGTTCTACATAATCAAATGCTTTTGAGTAGTCAAAAAAACACGAGTATAGATCTATATTATAGATGTACCTTGTGATATAGCTTACGGTTATCGGTAGAATGTAGAGAGACGTTTCTGATTGGAACATGTGCAAGGTAGGGAAAAGTGTTGAGTGAGAGGGACATGGGAAGGATAGATGCTCTGTCCCATTCCGGCTACAAACTGGGCACACTAGGCTAAGGTACCATCTGTTTAGCAAGTACAAGAAAGGCCCCACTGACATATGCACATGTGACACCAGCAAGTTGACAATAGCCGACTCGAGCTCATGAGAACTAGTGAAGCCAAACTACTTAGTTTCTGAACATAAAACGTGCCAGGAAAAACAAAAGTAGAAATACTCCATCTATTGTCTCTCAAGACTAACAGAATGCTATAATCTGTTAAAATGCTAAAACTTGACAAATGACTAGACTTATGTTGTAGTTTCACTTGTTCAAGTGTATGACAATAGTTTACTGAAACTAGAGATTTCCAAGTGAAGTCTATATAAAAACTTTTTTTCTCAAGTAGGATCTGGCATAAAATTAAAATATGTATCTGGCAACCTTATAATTTCAAAGATGGCGGGATTGCAGTAGACTACTGAGATATTTTTGTTTTTTCGATTGAAGTACGGTGTCGGGTGAGTGTAAGTCAGTCAATTTAGTTGTCAGTGTATTGTTAGTTTAGGTGTAGCAGTAGAGACATAGTCTTTATTATAATTAATTAAATTTTCTTTCTCGAATCCTGTTTGCCTCACAGCGTCAGGTCTGGTCAAGAAGAGATTTCTAAAACGGGCCCTATTATGCGCTTCGTAGATAGTCTCTTTCGTCGCCTCTGTTATTTCTGAGGTCCATATTTTGCGTGCCCAGCCTTTTGCTTTGTACCCATTATATCGGAGCAGCATTCCTCTTTGAGGTGCTCTGAGACTATTGGTAATCTGCTTACGTGGCGAACCTTTAATTTGTTGTTTCTTGATGAAGTCTAGTACTGATGGTGTACCACTTTTTCCTGATGTCTTCATTTCTCAACCGTCTATTCTTGTTACACCCAGCATTCTGCGTAGACACTTCATCTCTGTCGTGACTAGTTTTCTTCTATCATTTGTTGTCAGCGTCAAGGTTTGGCACTGGTAACAAATTGTGGGAGAAAGATTGTGTTGAACATTGCTCTTTTGTGTTCATGGTGACATGTTTGCATTTTAAAATTGGCACCATGTCCTATCATTAATTAAATTTTATACTAATTATATTATCATTAACTAGTTTATTAGCCTACGACGTGTCTTATCTAGTCTCAGTGTCTGGGGATAGTAGAGTATAGAGGCAACAGCCTTTGTATAATATACAGTATGTATTATATTAAATTCACATTCAGTGTTGGTCAGAGAAACCAGTTGGAAGTAAATATGTGAGTATGACACAGGAGTTTCCTGTCAAACATCATCAGACTGTTATAGACATGGTGACGAAACAGATGGCAGATGATGTTTCGAGAGAAATGAGAAAATAAAATATGTACTGGAACTTCCAATGGAAGAGTTCTGCCTCGGTCTCTGTTGGTATCTGATCTAATTCGTTCAAGACTGATAGAGTTTCAGTTGTATCAAGTGTGGTGTCAGCTGCATTTTGGTTTTTTTGAGCGCAGTCGAGTCTTTTAAGTCCAACAAAAACCATCATAAACACTTCTTATGTTTCCAGTATCAAATGAATGTTGGATTATGGATGCTTCTGCATAATTCCTGCCATAAATCATTTGCAATGTCTACCTGCTGTTTTTATTCACTTCTTGCAGATCTAAGTGCAGAAATAACGTTCATGGGATCCCTTTTGTGGCTCTGTGGTTGTAGAGCATGCATTTTTCCAGTGCTACTTATGGTTTGTGAATCATGGACTATTTACAAAATTAAGAGCGAAAATCCAGTCCTTCGAAACTAAATGCTACAGAAAGATCCTACGAATACCATGGACAGAAAAAAGAACGAACACTGATGTCCTGAAAGAACTAAATGTTAAAGAGAATGGCTGATAAACAACAAACTATAGAAAAAATTAGATACTTTAGTCACATCAAGTGTCACGATGGCCTGGAGAGAACAATATTAGAGGGCAGGGACCCAGGACACAGAGGCAGACCAAGAAGAAGATGGCTACAAGATATTCAAGAAACCATGAATATGACCATCACGAAGTGGGTGAACTGGCTAGAGACAGAGTGAATTTCAGATGTGCTGCAAAGAGCAACAGTCCTATAAAGGATACACACCTAGATGATGGTTGTAGGGCAGTTTTGTTTTTCTGCAATCACAGTTTCAAATAATTACAAGGAGATACAGATAGGATTTATCTTCCATCAAATTGAAACCATAATTTCATTTCACATATTCTCCTGTATATTGTGGAGGACAAAATCAGCAACCAAGAGTTAGCCAACAGGTGCCGCCAGGAAGATGTGTCTAGTGATAAAAGTCAAACACTGGAGCTGGGTGGAACACACACTCTGAAGTGATATGGAAGCTATCACAAGAACTGTCAAGCAATGGACACCAGTAGGAAAGAACAGATATGGAGACTAAAGTAATCCTGGCAGTTAACAAAGGAGACAGAGATACTAGTGTAGGTCAGACTTGGGATACCATGTAAGGTACAGTCACAGATTAGGCAAGATGAAGTGATTTTATTGTTACCCTGCAAGATGTCACACTAAGACATGTCAGTCACTGAATACTGTTAGATCAACCACAAGAATAAGAAGAAGAGCATGTTTGTGTGGAGAAAAGTCTACAATAGAAATGATAAACAATTTCAGATATAGCAAGTTGTAGCAAGAGATATGATCTACTTTAACAGTTGACACAACTGAGACAAAGATATGAAGTTGTGCAAGATATGATCTACTTTAACAGTTGACACAACACTAGAAGACAAAAGATATAACAAGTTGTAGCAGAATCATGTCTCTTAAACAGTTAACACAACTAGAGACAAAGATATAGCAAGTTGTGCAAGAGATAGATCTACTTTAAAGTTAACACAGCACTAGAAGAACAAAAGATATAACAAGTTGTAGCAAGAGATATGATCTACTTTAACAGTTGACACAACACTAGAGACAAAGATATAACAAGTTGTAGCAAGAGATATGATCTACTTTAACAGTTGACACAACACTAGAAGACAAAAGATATAGCAAGTTGCTAGCAGAGATATGATCTACTTTAACAGTTAACACAACACTAGAAGCAAAGATAAACAAGTTGAGCAGAATATGTCTACTTTAACAGTTGACACAACACTAGAACAAAACTAGAAACCAGTTTGTGTGAATTGTATTGTCATAGACAGTTAAAATCTACCAGTTATATGTTATATTGTTATTTATTGGATATGTTTTCTAACTGTCTCTATTCATTGTTTCCATTTATCAGAGATCATTACTACACTGGAACTACATGACAGATGTTAAGAAAATAGAAATGGAAGATGAGTGCAACATTCAACACTCACAACTTGTCAGATCTGATGTTATCTTAGAAGATATTCAACACTCACAACTTGTCAGATCTGATGTTATCTTAGAAGATATTCAACACTCACAACTTGTCAGATCTGATGTTATCTTAGAAGATATTCAACACTCACAACTTGTCAGATCTGATGTTATCTTAGAAGATATTCAACAACACAAGATCAAAATGGAGACAAATATGGAAGATGAAACAGACAGTAAAGAAAGACTAACAAAACACATGAGGAGAAATATTGTCAAGTACACAGAAGATGAGAAAGAGCATTATGAGATGATGAATGAACATAAAGGAGATAGCAGTATCAAGGAAACAGAAAACAAGATAGGAGATCTGGGTTTGACATCTAGAGAGCAAAGACTACATGACTTAACAGAGTCAATGAAAGTCAGGGAATGTCAAGTCATTATGATCGACATCATGGCTAAGAATGTTGATAGACAGACTGTCAATAATGAAGACTATAAGAAACTGTGGTCAGGAAATGTATTAAATGTCTCTACAATAAATCAACATTCTGTGAGTAGTACATGTTCAGAGAAGTCAAACAAATGTCATACTGTGTCTACTGCAGATGATATTCTAAAACTACACAGAAGAAAACATTCAGGGAAGAAGTCTTACATGTGTGATGTATGTGACTTTAGTTCTACTCATTCTCATAAACTGAAACTGCACAAAAGTATACATACAGGAGAGAAGATGTATAAATGTGAGGATTGTGGGAAACGTTTTATGTCACATAGAGGTGAAAGAACACATGAAGATACATACAGGAGAGAAGATGTATAAATGTGAGAATTGTAGAAAGCGTTTATGTCTTTTCTCAGGATGAAAGAACACATGACAATACATACAGGAGAGAAGATGTATAAATGTGAGGATTGTGGGAAACGTTTTATGTCACATAACAGGGTGAAAGAACACTTGATCATACATGCAAGAGGGAAGTCCTACAAGTGTGATTTTTGTGATCTAGCATTCTGTCGACCTGGTGAACTAAGGGTACACAGAAGAATACATACAAGAGAGAAACCTTACAAGTGTGATGTTTGTGGTGAGATTCTTTCGATCTGATCACCTAAAGGCACACAGAAGAATACATACAGGAAAAACCTTACAAATGTGATGTTTGTGGTGTGCGATTCTCTCGTTTTTATAGCCTGACGGTTCACAGAAGAATACATACAGGAGAGAAACCATACAAGTGTGATATTTGTGATCAAAGGATTCTGCCCGATCTATTAGCCTAACAAAACACAGGAGAAGACACACAGGAAGAAACCTTATAAGTGTGATGTTTGTTGTAAGAGTATACTACAGCTGGTAACCTGAAAGTACACAGAAGACACATACAGGAGAAAAACCTTACAAGTGTGGTGTTTGTGGTGTGAGATTCTGTCTATCTCGTAAGCTGAAGGCACACAGAAGAATACATACAGGAGAAAACACTTACAATTGTGATGTTTGTGGTAAAGAGTTTACTACAAATAATGGCCTGAAGATACACAGAAGAATACATACAGGAGAGAAACCTTACAAGTGTGACTTTTGTGGTCTAGGATTCCAGTCATTCTGGTGGCCTGACAAAACACAGAAGAATGCATACAGGAGAAACCTTCAAGTGTGATGTTTGTGGTGTAAGATTCTGTCGATCTGGGGTACTAAAGATACACAGAAGAATACACACAGGAGAGAAACCGTACAAGTGTGATGTTTGTGGTGTAGGTTTCTCTCGATCTGGTATACTAAAGATACACAAAAGAATACATACAGAAGAGAAACCTTTCATGTGTGGTGTTTGTGGCGCAGGCTTCTGTCGATCTGTTGAACTGAATATACACAGGAGAACACATACAGGAGAAAAACCTTACAAGTGTGATGTTTGTGGCGCAGGATTCTGTCGATCTTGAACTGAATGTCACAGGAGAACACATGAAAGAGAAACCTTATAAGTGTGATGTTTGTGGGGCAGGATTCTGCCAATCCGGTTACCTAAAGATACACAGAAGAACACATACAGGAGAAAAACCTTACAAGTGTGATGTTTGTGGTGTAGGATTCTGTCGATCTAATTACCTGAAAGTACACAGTAGAATACACACAGGAGAGAAACCTTACAAATGTGATGTTTGTGGTGTGAGATTCTGTCAATCTGGTTACCTGAAGGTACACAGAAGAATACATACAGGAGAAAAACCTTACAAGTGTGATGTTTGTGGTGTAGGATTCTGTCAACCTAGTAGCCTGAGAAGACACAGAAGAATACAAACAGGAGAGAAACATTACAAGTGTGATAGTTGTGGTGAAGAGTGTATTACAATGGGTCAACTGAAATTACACAGGAGAATACATACAGAAGAAAAACCTTACAAGTGTAATGTTTGTGATAAAGTTTTCACTACAGCTGGTGAATTGAAGATACACAGAAGAAAACATTTGAAAAAAATACAGTACAGTTGTGATTTGTGTTGTAATCACTTTAGTCATTTGTGTACATTGAAAAAACACTTACGTTCACATTTGTTATAGAAATATCTTGTGTGTCTTATTTCTGATATTAAACTGAATATTTGTACAATATAAAATGCGTTGTTGAATCGAAGATTGTTGATATCTTCTCGCCTGTGTGGTCCTGGGGCTGGCAAGGTAGCTAAGAATAGTATCACTGCAACCTACAAGGCATGTCGTAAGAAGCAACTGAGGTAGGGCTAGAAACTACCTGTTAAATAAAAAAGCTTTGCAGAAATCAGTTGTGCTGTCCTATTTGTAGGTGCATAACTGGCACAATGTACAATCGCTCTTAGGTTGAGATCACACAGAGGGGTTAACAAGTGCTCGATATGGAGCGTTCAAAAAAGAATGATATCTTCTTCTGTATATAGTTTCACAAGTCATAACTGTTGTCAAACCAAATATTTCCTGCTTTTTGATGAATTGCAGACACAAGAATTCCTTATCTTTAACTTATTGAACATATCTTCTTGTGGCCTCGGTGTACAGATTTATTACAGCGTCACATTTTCATTGATTTACTGGTGTTTTAGTTTCTACCAAGAAGAGTCATTGAAAGAAACAAACGGCAGTTATCGTATTTCTCTTGTAAAACAATTGTTGTAAATTGAATGCAATATAATCTGATGAAATTTGTCTCAAGAAACTAATAATTCTTTCTAGAGATGTCATGGTTTTCTCTTTTTGTCTTGCTGCTGTTCTGGTGGTTTAGGTGATATTTTTTGGGACAGAATTCTGCTATGCCATCTAACCATCTTTTAGTGGTCTCTCTCTCACCTTCTTTTCTGAAGTTCTGTTGTAAAGACTCTGTGTCAGTGGAGTTTGGTTACCTCTTATTAATTAGCCAAACAACTTTTCTTTTGTTTCTAAATGTAATTCCAGCAGGTTCTGTCTAACTTTCTTTTTATGCCAGCAGGTTCTGTCTAACTCTCTTTCTTATGCCAGGTCCTAACTTTCTTATGCCAGCAAGGTTCTGTCCTTTCTTTTTTTTATGCCAGCAAAATTCT